>ML179619.1:0-68806 GCA_004369135.1 Dendrothele bispora CBS 962.96
GCCTGAAAAAACTTTGTCCAAAACCCACAGATCAATGGGTAACCTGCAACCCATCTGCCACTGACTGTACCCATGGAAAAGGGTCTGGGCTTTATATATATGGGTACAGGTAGCCCCAAAAGTAGCTGGCATGCTGTTCCCCAGGCTTGACAGCTTGAACTTACACTGGGTGCAAGCACCATGCCCCCTCTGTGACATACATATGGAGCTCTGCCGCTCTCCGGCAGGCGTAAATTAAGTAGTTTACATACTTTAATAAAACAAAGTTGAAAGGAGTTATACATAGAGAAATGGCGGCTGTGCAGATGACTCACCACTTGAGAGGCAAAGCTTTGTTTTACTGAAAATCAACCAAACATCTGCCAAAGAACGGCAGGGCCTTTGTGCATGTCACACATGTGAAGTCAAAGGGGCATGTCAACGGCCTTTATGGCCTTTCCGTGTCAAAGGCCATGGTGCTTGCACCCAGTGTTACCTATGCATGGGAAACATTATGGGTAGCTATCATAATTGTGTCCCAACTAATTCCCAAAGTGCTTGCCCCTCCAGACCTAATTTAGAATGTCTCTTGGTAGGTATGAAGATTATTACTGTACTGAAAGAAAGTTCAGTCATGTGTCACAACCCCCCTCTGAACTTGCTGTTTTCAAGACATGTCACCTTTCACATTGACCTCTGAACTTTGTGACAAGAAGCTGAAAATTTCAGGCCCTCTGGGCCAAGCTGTCACACTCAGTCCCTGAACTTGTCACTGAACCTAAACTAAATCATGTCACAGGCCAATTCTTGTCTGAACTTGCTGAACAAAAGATCCTACTTGTAAGTAACTTGAGAGTGATACCCTGCCCTTGGAAGGGCATATCTGACCCAAATTCTAAGGGTCAAAAATTTTTAAGGGACTTGAGCACTTAACCTACCTACCTACCCCTGGTCCTGGATATCCTGAGCCAGGCTCCCTTGACTTATCTACCTATCAAATAACTATCATACACATCAGCAAAAGCCAAAAGACCAGTACAGTCCTGGGGCTCCTACCCAGATGGAGGAATTCTGAATGACCATGTACAGATAAAATTCATTTTGAATTGGGCTGTAGCAGGTCATATCATAGTTTTATTATGAATCCAGATTGTAGTTGTCTGTTACAGGTTACATCCAGGATGTTTTGTCTTGTTACAGGTTGATGCAGAATGTTCTTTTCTGCTACAGGTCACATCCAGAGTGATTCCTTCTGTTACACTTAATACATTATCCCTGCATAGTACATTTGTATGCTGTTCCATTTGCACAAAAAATACTCCCGGTTTCATTGAAAAATCCCCGTTCTCATTCATCAATGTATCCCCGTTCTCAATCTCATGGACCTCCCGGACTCATACATCCCCGTTTTCATTGACCGCTAGTATATCTCCTTTTAGTTTATCGTGTATCTTATCATTTGACTAAGCAGAATCTTACCTCACATTTTTTTTACTATGTCATCCAATTTGTTTGCCAAGGATGTGGTATGTTTGGCTGTGTCTTGCTGACAAATTCTTTATCCTCCCTAAAAAGGAAACATACCTGAAAAGACATTCTCGAGATACACTCCGAGCTGTTGGCAGTAAGACCATGTACTGGCCTTGTATTTATTACCATATTTGTTATGGATGAGAATGTCCACCAGTTGCTCACCGACAGGGGTTTACATTTACTATTCGGGACTAGATAGACATGATAAGATGAGATAATGCCATGGTGGCCAAATACATGGCACCATGAGGTGCCGTGTGGCTTAGCCATCGCCCACGACCGAGCACCAGTACCAGCCGGATGTACTGCCAGTACTGGTGGTCGGCAACAGCGCTTAAGGCCGCACGCATGTGATCCTGGAGTGTGGCTGTGCTGGGCAGCACTCGATTTAGAAGGTGCTATATTTTTGGCCACGTCACTGTAAGCGAGACCGGGAAGTTTGTGAATGAGACCGGGAAGTTGGTTGTGTGTCATGAACTCACCGGTCCGCCACCCCGCCACCATACCAGAAGCCACATCGCTTAACCGGGACAACTTCTTTCCTATTCCGAAGTGCGATTAGGCACGGGATCATTACTAATCGCACTTCCGAACACGGCATACAACGCATTAGGGACTGATCGCCTATGTGGCACCGAGACTTGGTGGATCGCAGGGGTTGACGGGTGACATAGGGATGATCGGACATTGTAGGTAGCGGAGAGGAGGAGGCATTATTGCTGCTAGGAGTATACTCCTTTACTTTATAGTATATATACCTTGTATAACCATTGGTACTAGTTAGAATCCAATCTTAGTTGTCATAGGACACATTGTTCTATTGATCCTACTTTCCTGGTAGGCGACGACTTGCTTATTCGCATCACTCTCGTTGTCGACTCAGCTCCGAAGGCTGTCTATCTTGCGATTCTCCTTGGTTTCCATACTAGTTCCATTCTTCTAGCTTCTAGGCTCGTAGTCTGAGTCGCCAACACTAGGTTCCTGGTTCCTCGTATCCGTGGCTATCGTTATTCGCACGAATCGCAGTCTGATATAGGCGTATATCGACTAGTCGCACTACTCTCGAGGCTTAGAGGGTCAGGTTCCATTGCACGATCGCTGTCACTCCCCAACAGGTTGCCTAGGTTAGGCAAGGGTGTATTGCTTTTAGGTCAGGTCGTGACAGTAGATTGGATTCTCCTTACTGTTCAGGAGTGTCGATCGTGCACTGTCGTTGCGTTCCCCTATTTCTCATTCATTGATCGAAGTCTCACCAACATTCGCTCACCGTTTTACCGGACACATTTATTGTGATTCGCATTCGTTTTTAGTATCAAGTACTCCTATTATAACACGAGACTTGGTGTTCCTTAACGGACGAGTACTTATCCCCTACTCGATTCATTCGCTCTGTATACGAGCACTTATATTCGCTATCGAAATCAAGATCTATACTCTTGGAATCGAGCTCTAGAGACTAAAGGAACCTCTAATGGACCGCGATTTATCTTACGCTGTGGCTATAGGAGCCATACTATTGGTACTCGCATTCTGGATGACTTGTGCCAAGGCGGCACTACTCGTATTTGTTGCGATTCGCAACCTCATGCAACCTATTCTCGTAGTCGCATATGATTATGCGCTACTCTCTAGAAACTACGTCTTGCACCATATCTTGGTATTCGCATGGAATCGCCGTTTGTTTTCGGCTTTAGATATCCTGCTTCCAAGAATGAGGCAATCACCTATCTCTATCCAATACCGAATCTTACACCAAAAGCTGGTAATCGCATCCGTCATTCATCACTTCCGACAAACATCTACTTTGAAACTGGACCTCATTGAGAGGTATTCCATATCGCAAAAGGATTTGATGCTATCACTCGAGGAAATTCTCAATGAAGAGTACTCCGAAGTGTTGCAATGGATCCTTGCGAATCGGAAGAGTGAGGAAGCATTAAACGAGTTATTTCGCAAGCGGAATGTAGTCCAATATGTTAGGACTAAACAGGAAGCGCGTAGAAGAACTGCGAATAATGCTCCCACCCAGTTTGGAGATGGAATCGCACCAAGGGGGATGTCCTATGGAGAATACATGGGAGCCATAGCGGATGAATATAATATTCATTTGGGACCGCTATCTACTTTAAAGCCTTGGTTTGCAGCCGAACGGATGAAGGTGTTTTGCGACCGAGTTTCGGATTTGGAAAGGAGGTGGTTCGAAGGTTCTCTTTTGATGGAGGAATATACCTCGGAGGCTAAAAGGATTAGAGATTTGGTCGACACCCATCTTAGGAATGATGGGCACACCACAGATCTAGATTGGATAAAACAACGCCTTTTGAATCTGGAGAACTTGGTGGGAGGTCTAGGCGGATCTGGTAGATTCGTTATGAAGTTGTAGACTGTGCGATTTAGCCAGTACTACTTGCAATTCACGAGAATCGCACATCGGAAGCACTTTGGACTTAGGTTTTTGGTTTTAGGACACCCGCGTTGACAGTCGACTTATCCTCCTATGTTGAAACGCCTTGAGCCACGAACATTGGAGTAGATTCGCGGCTATGGTCTGCTCTTCGGAGCATATGGACCTTTTTGGGATATAGATTCAAGGTTGAATCTCATTTTCTCACACATCGAAGCTTTTCACACACGCAAAATGACACTACGAGTCGCACATCGCGACATCCAAGAAGATATATTTGCGATTCAAATCGCACCAGGTTGCTACACTATCGCTATACAAGATATACGAAGATTCAAAAGTTCAAGACGATCCCGATGGTCCCGCTTCCGCATTTCCTCGATCCGTTTCGGTGTCAATATCCCTCCACCGTTCCGTGGTAGGCGTCAGGTTGTTGTCGATGGGCGCGACTAGCAAAAAAGAAGCATTAGTCGCGCGGATCGCAACAACAGATGGAGACAGAACTTACCAAAAGGCCGTCGATGATGAAATGGTACAAATTTATACCCATCCCATTGGTACGGTCGCAAGTGTGGGTCATCGTCGTCTTCCAGCACACACTTGATGCTCCTCCATCGACACCCCAAACATCGCCTATTCTTTTCTGGTTTGGGATCATCCCAAGTGGAAAACGCGAGTTTCGGGTATGCACATACAAATCCTTGTCGAACGCATAGTTTGCATGGGTCGCGAGGAAGGAGGTATATGACGCCGGGAGTACGCGAGAGGGAGAAGTTTGCTTGGACACGCGAAAATGACCGGTTGGATACAACGGGAGGAGGAGTCGTTGACCTCCACATTTCCATGGGACGAATAGTCATTTGTGGTGATGCGTAATTAGACACGCGATTCACCCTATCCGCTGCTGAAGGGGGGTGAATTTGCTGGTCATCATCGTTGGTCCACGGAATCGAAGGGAGAAGGTCGGAGTCGGTATAGGAGGGGTAGGCGAAGTACATCGCAGGAGTGTTACGCAGCGGCTTGGACACCCATTCGCGAATCGCGTCGAGATCGGTGATTTTGGCATCGCCTTTTGGTTTCCGAGGCCCCTTGGGGGAGGATGGCTTGAATGAGCCGGGTTTCGGCTTCTTAATGCGTTTAGGCGGCATCGGCTCTTCAGATGCCTTTCGTTTAGCCGAAATCGCACCCGAATCCGGCTGCCAATCCTCATCTGAGCCCGACTCTGATGGAGTCGGATCTCGAGCACGTCGTTTTCCTTGCGATTTCAACGATGGAACATCAACAAATGCGCGATTCTTGACTTTGGGTAAAGATTCGAGGGGAATGGAGAGTATTTCGGGATCAGGAGGAGACAAAGGGCGGATCGGAGGAGGAGAGGACATGTGTATGTCCTCGCTGCGGGAAGATGCGGCGTTTGCTTCAGAGTCGCGCAGAAGAGCTTTTGAAATGGCGTTTTGTCGCCGAATCGCAAAATTTATACACCCAGAGCATGTTTTGTCGTCATGATTGGGATCGGGCGTGTAGGGAGTACGATAAGAAGGGATAGGGAAGTTGGTTTTTAGCTGGTGGTAAAAGGGATCATTGGCGTGCTTGTTCCTGCCGGGATGCGTCTGCCCATAGAGAAAGTCGCCGACGAATCGCGGGTCGGTCTTCAACGCGTTGGTCATTTGCCGGCCATAGTAATTGGCGGGTTCGGCAATCGCGAGCCATTCCACCATCCTTTTTGCGATTTGGTGTTCCAACTCTACCTTTTGTCGACGAATCGCATCCGATTTTGGTTGGGGATAGCGACTCTCATCGTTGCTAGGGTCACCAAAGGGGTTAGGATAAGCGAGTTCCTGAACAACAGGCTTCGCGAGTTTAGGGAGTGATTCGCTAAAGGAGATCATAGGACTTGGTTCGAACGGCGGGAACTCGGGGTCGATGGGTTGCCAAAGTTCAGATCGAAGAAAGGAATTTGCGATTTCCTTCATCACAACCTCCGTGAAAAAGTAGAGCTGCGTGAGCTCGTCGTCGCAGTAAACCTCGGCAGCATGATGATTGTGAAGGTCGCAGATGATGTTAAATGTTTGGGCCTGGAGAATCGAAAGTTAATCACGGTGCAAAAGACAGAAAAAACAACAACGCACGAATGCATTGACCCATGATATCAAGCCCCGAACTCCATGCATCAATTGGGCATCGGTCAGGTGGTCAAAGGACGGTGGGGTGGTTGCGCCGGCAGCTGAATATGCACGGTTGTATTGCTGGAAGGCCGCCATAGCAAGATTGTCGAATGTTGAAAGGAAATCGCATTCGGTCGCGTTGAGACCTGCGATTTGGTGTGCACGGATTCGAATACGAAAATTGGCAAGGGCGAAATAGTGACAGAACTCGATGGACTCTTGGAAGTCACTACGAGGTCGGGGTGTTGGATTGGTAGGAAGTGGTTCTTGAAGGCGGGTCAGGTCGATGTCGACATAATCTGACGCGTTGTGGAAGGATCGCAGGATCTTGGTGCATTCGCGACGTTGCGCGGGCGAAATCGCGTTGTTCGGTGCAGAGGTGCTGGTGTTGCTGGCCATAGATGAGATGGTCGTACGTTGAGAAAGAGGTTTTGAAGTGGCTCCGATCGATGCGACTTTATATTGAGATTTCTGCCGGGAATTTTCGATCAATTTACGGCATTAATTTTGGTTAAAGTTTGCGAATCTGGAGATTTATTGATTCTCCATTGCAAATCGCATTATTCGAGGTCGAATAATTCCTAGAGGGGGGGTAATGTCATGAACTCACCGGTCCGCCACCCCGCCACCATACCAGAAGCCACATCGCTTAACCGGGACAACTTCTTTCCTATTCCGAAGTGCGATTAGGCACGGGATCATTACTAATCGCACTTCCGAACACGGCATACAACGCATTAGGGACTGATCGCCTATGTGGCACCGAGACTTGGTGGATCGCAGGGGTTGACGGGTGACATAGGGATGATCGGACATTGTAGGTAGCGGAGAGGAGGAGGCATTATTGCTGCTAGGAGTATACTCCTTTACTTTATAGTATATATACCTTGTATAACCATTGGTACTAGTTAGAATCCAATCTTAGTTGTCATAGGACACATTGTTCTATTGATCCTACTTTCCTGGTAGGCGACGACTTGCTTATTCGCATCACTCTCGTTGTCGACTCAGCTCCGAAGGCTGTCTATCTTGCGATTCTCCTTGGTTTCCATACTAGTTCCATTCTTCTAGCTTCTAGGCTCGTAGTCTGAGTCGCCAACACTAGGTTCCTGGTTCCTCGTATCCGTGGCTATCGTTATTCGCACGAATCGCAGTCTGATATAGGCGTATATCGACTAGTCGCACTACTCTCGAGGCTTAGAGGGTCAGGTTCCATCGCACGATCGCTGTCACTCCCCAACAGGTTGCCTAGGTTAGGCAAGGGTGTATTGCTTTTAGGTCAGGTCGTGACATTGTGAATGAGACCGGGAAGTCACTTATGAGTGAAACCGGGAGGTTGATTATGAATGAGACTGGGAAAAAATCATTGAAACCGGGGATTTGATTTTTTGTGCATTTGGAACACCATAGATAATAGTCCATTTGATGTGTAATTCGAGAATTTTGGAATGACAAGCCCTCGAATGTTTGTGTGTACTCTATTAGGCTTAACCCTACTTTGATCTAGAGACCTGGGTAGATTCATGCACTCATAATGAGCCATATATTGAACTATGTAATATCATTGATCTCATTCGGAACTGTATGTAACTAAAGAATGTGAACTATTAGGATGCGGTCATATGTTCGTAAAATGAGTGTGCCAGAATACTGTATGACATTACTTCCCAAAATCAAAACTTCTAGGGACGGTGGAGGTGGAAAATGGGTTTGAACTCGAAGAAGCAAACTCTTGTGCAAGTTCTTTGATTTGCTGAGACAGATGAACAGGGGCAGGAGAGGAAGGGATACTTATTTCAGGGATGGTAAAGGTGGGGGGATCTTCGACAGAGGAGTCATCACTGATTGTGATGGACTCAAAGTTGTTGATCACTGTCTGAGAAGGTCCAGCACTGGACGAAGCAGTATTTGTGGCTGAGAAATGACGTTATTAATGTCCATTCACATTTCAATTTAATATGAACTCACATTGTGTCTGTCTCACATTGTCAATACGGCTTCTCCTGACAGCCTCCGTCATTCCATCAGACTCCTCATCCCCTTCGTCATCCTCACCATCTGTCTCCTCATTATCGGATTCTGCATCAGTGGTTCCCTTTCCCTTGAAAAACTTTGACAGATTGGTGGGTAAATCAGGGGAAGGGGAACGAAATGAAAGAGGGTCTGGGTCTTGTCCTCGACTCCAAGCAGTAAGAAACTGGGATGGAATAGGGAAGTAAGATGCTAAGAAATTTGAATTCAATCAATAGTTTACAAGGATACATCCAATAAAAACATACCCAGAAGAATAATGTTCTCTCTCCAGTGTCCTTTGGAGCGAGACTGTGACATTTTTTTTTATGTATTCACCATCTGGAAAGACCCCTCGTGTGCCAGGTGCAAGTTGAGCTCTTCGTACAGTACGTGTGCAAAGATGGAGAGGCGGGCAGAATTCCTTGTTAATTGGGTCTTGGAGTGTATTATAGTAAGGATTCGGGAGGTTTTGACGAGTCAGGAGAACGAGCCAGAGCTTGGGTAAACGCCGTCTAACAAGAGTCATAATCTCATCATAATCAGCTTTCAACCTAACTTTAATCCCTTCCTCCTCATCCGCAACTGCCAAACCATCTGTCCTAAGTTGATCCAGGTATAGCCCATTCAGTTCAAAGGTTTGACTAAGTCATAAGATGGGGGAATCCTTCAAAAACCATGAACACCAACACCGAGCAAATGGCAAATATCAATGTTGTAGACATACCTCAAAGACAGTTATTCCATGGGGAATAATCGCAAGCCATCCAGCTTTGAATATAGCCTGTAAAAATTTGGTAAACATGCTATGGTTTTTAAGTTACAAAATCGTACAACACACCTCAGAGGGACCTTCTTTAGCCTGGGATTTGGATGACGAAGCCTTCTTTGAGCTGGAACCCAGAGTCAAAGATTTGGCAGGTTTAGGTTTTGACTTGAGGCCAATATTCAATTCACGGTCTGCCGAAGCTAGGGATGTCCGCTGAAAAGCATGCCTGGACTTCTTTCATAGGCGGTCAAGGGTTCGACTGACTGAAGCAGCAGGACAATTGTTGTTGGTACAGGTACGTCCAGTAGTTGAAGATACCTCAATTTCCGAATCATCGGCATTGCTAGCACTAGCATGTGCCTCGTCATCAGAGTCTGATGAAATACGACTCATATTTCATCCGCTAATCTTTCAGATACTAAAATTTTTCTTATTCAAGCTCAAGCATGCGTTGACTATGTGGAAGGATGGCTTCAAACCCCAGGCTGAGAAGTCTGACAAGCCGGCTGCTCATAATGGTCCACATAGTTTCAGTCAAGCGCACTGGGGCAAAACTGTTAAACATTACTATGATAAGTTTACTAGCAAGTTGTCGGACTCGAAGTTTGATGAAATCGTTGCTTATGCGGAGTTTTATCTGCTGGAGAAGTTCAAACAGCTACATCAACAGACTGGTATTGATGATGATGATGACTTACAGATGTCTGACTAGTTGTAGTTATACCAATAAGTGTAATTAGTGATTTACGTAGCAAAGAAAATTGGTTTGGGTGAATCATCTTATAAAGACTTATATCATTATGTATGGAGGTATATAGTGATGTGACGGCTCTGGCCCGGCTCAATTACCCCGGCCTATGGTGCAAGCCGGGCCCTACATGATGCAGGCTCAGGCTTGGCTCAGGCCCAAGCCCTGGCCTGGTAGCGTGGTCAAAGCTGTTTGTGATTTTAATTATAACACTTACTTTTTGACCCAAACTCTCAATATTATTAATATCAACGCAAGCATAAATTATCTTGACAGTAAATGTCTCATGAAAAGGCAATAACATGGTACCACAAATAAATTTTGAGTCACTTCATCTCCTTAGCACATCCTTTATTACATCAAAATTGACTGTAGAAACACTATGGTTCACACAGAAAAATCATTCAGGTATGTCCCTTCTCAAATATCACCAATTCGAACACTTTTATCCAGTCTAAGATAAATTTCTCACAGCTAATTATCTGCGCCACCCAACCCTGGCTCAAGCCTCCAGCCCAGGGCTTTAAAAATCTGAAGCCTGAGCTTTGGGCCCCTCTGGGCCAGGTCAAGGGCTCAATCAGGCCCAGCTCCAGTTGGCCCAGGGCTCAAAGCCCCAGCTGGCACATCACTAGAGGTATAGAAAGTTCTAAGATCCAGATGTCCATAAAGTACTTTTCCTCTATACATTGGTATAGAGAGACACCTACCCCCCCTTTTCTATACATCATTAAGTCATATAGAAGTCTTGGCTCTATACCTTCTATACTCACCTATACTCTGCAATACTGCTCCAAAAACTTGCGAGTCTGCTGATGTGCTACAGATGTTTTTCAAGGCAAATTTGTCAGATTTCAGTCTGTGTAAGTGAAAAGCAATGTGAGACTTTATAAAACTCGATGTGATCAACATCAGGAAAATCTGCACAGAGTGAGACACGAGTTGCAAATACTTGCGGGTACCCACAAGTACACTCGTGGGAAACTCATGGGAAACTCCCACTCGCAAGTAGCAAGTACTCTTAAATATAATTTCCACAAGTGCAAGTATGAATTTTGGGATTAAAAACTCGCAAGTACTTGCAAAAACTTGCAAAAACTCATGAGTTTTTCATTACTTGCAAGTATTTTGTAAGTACAAGTACTTGTGCCGCAAGTATTTGACGAGTGTGAGTATTGATTCCTTGAATCCGATACTTGCGGAAAACTTGCGCAAGTAACTCGTGAGTGCACTCGTGTCCCACTCTGAATCTGCAGAGGCAAACTTATGCATTCCTGACATAATTAAACATTTTATACATAATCTATGCATATTTCTAAATAAGTTTTGAATCAGATTGAATGAGTAGGTACGAGGAGAGTAATTATGCATCTCATAGCATAATTTATGACACTGGATGCAAAAAAGAAATAAATATGTATGAAGTTTGTATGAAGTAAATACTTTCAAAACAATCATACACATAATAGTATCTCTGAATTGGGAGCCGACAGTTGGCATGTCCGAACTGTATCCTTTGATTCAACATGCATATTTGCACCGGTAGCATCGAGTTTTTTATGTCAATGCGCGTGTCTCAAGCTGGCACGCACAATGCCGCCAGACATCAATGCAAAGCAACAGCATGATTCACTGACACAGTCACATGACTAATTTGAGCGGAGCTCCAAAATGTTTGTTGATCAACTTGAGCCTTCTTGCATTGTTTCTATACTTCACTCCACCATCTCTCCGTAACAACTGCACAGATTGGTCCCCTAACCTTTGCATATGGGACAGTAGCCTGATCCCTCCTCATCCCTCCTCGGCTGCTATCCAAATGGCAAATATGCATGCATGCCCTCACCTCCTACAAACAGCCGTTGCTCAATCCTGAACTCTTATAACCCACTACTGTCATTGCATTGACAACATTGCAAGCTGCTGGTTCTGCTGGTATTGGAACAACAGGGGGTGTTGATACATGGATTTAGTTACCTTCAAGTTGTTGAGAAGTGCAGGTGGTCTTACAGTGTGTTTTTTTCTTACATTTCTACTTCTGATAAAGTTCTGCCTCATCACTCATCTCCTCCCCTGCCTCTTCGATATTGATTCCAATAGTGTAGCAGCTGCCGGTGCTCCTGCCACAGATACAGAAGCCATTGGAATGGCCAGCACTCCAGCACTCGGCTTTCCGACAGTCGTAAATGCATGTTGGACTTAGTGAATAGACTACATACAACCGGGTGAGGCATTTTTATTTTTAATGTTTGCGCCAGGTAAATTTTTGCCTACAGTGCTCAAATTGATATCAACCTTCCACAAATCACTCTGATAAATTACTGTAGTATTACGACCAAGTGTTCATTGATCTTGATCGTTACGCGATATTTTTGCTGAGACAGGTGTTCAAAGGGGTCAATTATGCGTTACGAGGTACCAAAAAAATTCTTTTTTGTTGCTAAGTTGACCCAATCAAGGGCTGAAATCCTTGGAAAATCAAGGGAAAAGTGATTTACACTCTAAACTGGGAGAAATTTTTGATCTTTAACTCCTAAAAAGTCCAATTTTGGACAGATTTTCATTGCATAACACTGCAACCAACTGTTCAGGTACCTGTGTTATGCGTTATGAAATGCAAAAACTCAAGTGTTCAGGGGGTGTGTGTTATGCGTTATGCGAACACTTGGTTGTAATACTACAGTATCCCTACGAGTCTATCACTCTTTCAAGAGTAGGCTAGGGCTGGGACATGTACTTGGTAAGTCTTTCCGAGTGCCAACTATGAATTAACAGGCTAACAACACTCTGAAATCTCAGTATAATATTTTGCAAATGGACCATGGGTATGTTATGGAGAATCTGGGCCCTGGGTTAAAAGAATGTCGTGAGTAATTTGGGCTAAGTTTTGCATAGGCTGATACTAATTCTAGTGCTTTTATTTCCCATGCAGATGGCTATCTGCTAGATGGATCAATGATGGATATGGAGTCGAGAGTGGCTGTCCTAAGTTCCTTTACAGTATATATTTTTTGTACATAGCTAGTGCTTAATATGAAGTGAATTATTCATTTGGAACTGTTTTTATGCATGAAAAAAATGACATTTGACTGGATGAAAAATGCATGAGTTTGGCAAGATAATGCATAAATTGCCATAATTTTTACCTCATTATTTCGGGACATACATAAAAAGCATAAAGTGTCTAAAATGACTTTTTATGCTCTTTCATGCACAAAAAGGTATTATTCATGCACATTCTGCATGAGAGTGCCTCTGCAGCTTTTTCTGATGAAAGGTCTCTCAGATTCAATAAATTTGAAGGATGATTCTGGAGGCAGTTTTTAAATGAATTATTTCTGGGTTCATAATGTACTCAAACCAAAGAGGAGTCTCTCAAAAAATTTATGAGGTAATTATGTCAGAATTCAGAATAATATTCAGGCAGGGTTCCAGTAAAGCTTTACAAGTTATAGCCTGGCCATGAGTTATTTTTCTATCATATAGAGGTAGGATAATTGACAAATTGATCATAAAGGTGACTAAAAACATGAACTGTTTAGAAATTTTATCATACCTGCTTTGGTTCTCTTTACTTCGGGCTCAGACCCTTAAATCATGGCAATGACTTGACCATGGAATGATAATTTCCAATAAATGCCTGTTATTATATGGGGGATGCACAATAAAGGCTGGTTTTTGAGCTACAAACGACATAGTGAGGCTTTAGTAACAATGATTTGTCATTTCATTGGAAAGGTGACTCTTGGACCATTTTGGGACGGGACCATGTAATCAGATCCGTCATTAGTTACACGAGCTTTATGCCCGTGCAAAGCACGGGAAGCTCGTTGGGGGCAAGCCCCTGCTTATTCGGCCTCCACAATCTTTTTCTAGCAGAGCTTAAAATAAAGTGTGCATACGCGACGCTTTAACTCACTTTCCCAGGCGTCGTTCCATTCTTTATAGAAATTCCAGACACCGCGTGAGAGTCGACTCTCACGCGGTGTCTGGAAGGTGCCAATGCCCGATTTGGCATTGGCTAATGACGGATTTGGAATAACGACAAATCACGATGACACATCTTCCCAAAGTGGTTTAAGGGTTCCAAATCCGTCATTAGAGCTTTTCTAATGACACATCGTGATTACTTCTGTTCATCAAAGGCTTTCCTACGTCCTTTGCAGCTCGAAAACCACTTTTTACTGTGCATCCCCTGTACAATAACTGCCATTTATTGTCAATTATCATTATGTGACTAAACCATTGCCATATTCAAAGTCTGAGCCTGAATCAGACAGTGTCAATGGGGATATAATAACTTAGTATCATAGTTCATGTCTTTAATCACCTTGAAACAAAATGTGCTTGTCACTATTGCCTTTACTATATGATATACTTGAATATTAACTCAAAGTTTATGCTACATGATCTATAGAAACTCATTGCAATCCTGAATACCATTCTGATTTCTGACATACTTACCTCATAGAAAAACTTACTTCATAGAAATTTTTAAAGACATATCCCAGGTTTCAAGGTGCATTATGGACCCAGAAATTATCTCAGAGAGCCACCTCTGGAGCTATCCTCTAGATTTATTGAAATTTGAGACAGACTGGTTTCGTTTAATTTTATACGGCCTCACATTGCTTTTACTTCCACAGACTGAAATCTGACACATTCACCTTAAAATCATCCATAATACACCATGAAATCAAAGAAAGTGAGTATCTCTTCATTTTGAAACTGTTGGGCTTGAGGTGAATTTTCGAGGTGAATTTGGTATATTTTCATTAAATCTAGTGAAAATCCTGCTTTGAAATCACACAAGGTGACAGGTTGATACTTACACAATATATTCAAGACTTCAGCCACAGAAATACACAAATCAAGATTTTCACTCAATAGAAAGAGAACAAGTAAACACGGAGGAAAAAGTAATGGTTTTGCCATTGGAATGACTCGAACTTGAGAGTTCGGGGTGATTCAAAAGGGATACAGAGACACTATACCAACTAGGCTACCAGTACTCAATTGAACTGGTCAAAATGGATCCTGTGACTCAGGTCCGAATTTTTGAAAAAAAAGTTTCTATTCCAGGCATAAGCCGAGAGTCTGAGAGTCGGAATAACTGTTCAAGATTACTCTTGCCAGTACCCAGCCGACTTCACGTGATGTCTCGCCGCCAACATTGCCGAAGACACTCGATGTAAAGAGTAGAATCTCTTCTGCGCCATGTCCTCACACAAGAGATTATTAACGACGTTAACACCGTTACCAAGAAAAGGAGCTGCACGTTGCTCATTAGGGACGTCCTGAGATGTTGGAGTCCAAGAAGTGGTGTTGGTACTATTGCTCCATGCAGGAACAGACTGGGTATTTGTATTTAAACAAGATTCAGAGTCAAGTTGAGTCGAAATAGTACTCGAAGGGTGTGAGAAGCAGTGAGGAAGTCGTAGTCGCGTTTGTAGTCGCGTTTGACAGTGGACTGACAGTAGAGGATGCGGTACAGGCCTAGCTTTGGCCGAGGTTCGGCATCTCAACTGTATTGACCCCCCCTCCCCCGTGAGAGGTACGAATCTGACAAATCTGCCACCTCGTGGCTCTTGCCCACAATTGTAAGTACATATAGCTGTTCCGCATTAATAAACTCCTCCTCCTCCTCCTCCTCCTCCTCCTCTCCTTCTTCACCTTCCAACCTTTATTATGGCAAAGAGGAGCTCGAATACCAGGAAAAGGTTCTACGACGCCCTTGAGGTATCCACTGCTGTGATCAGTACACTGCACGAAGTTTCACGAGTTTCCCCTGTGCCCTTTCTGGCGGAGTCATCAAGGTTAGCATTAAACCTTCTGAATATTGTTCAAGTGCGCTCCCATCCACTTTGTTTTATAAGGGTCAATAATAATACAGTTTGTTTAGAACACGAAGAACAATCAAGAGGATTTTCTGAGGCTGGCAAAGGAAGCATGCGAACTTGTCTCAGACTGCATCAACGACTTGGGAAACACCAGAAATCCAAACGTGGATCTTAGGAAGTACTTGGAAGCACTCAAAGAGTGAGTGTTACTAGCATGGGTGACACTTTTGACGGAACTTGCGATTATTTGATAGGACTCTTTCTGAGATTGAACGGTTTGCGAAACGACATACATCTCGGAGCTGGGCGGCACGCGCGATATTCATGAAGCTTGACGCCACGGAGGTTCAGGAGTATCGTCAACGATTACGACATACTCTCGACCTATTTAATGTGTGTATGGTTCTCATTATCTGTGGGATCTTCACAAACTAATACTACGAATTATAGATGCAGACTACCATCACAAACATTAACACGATGAATGGCATGGCAAATGATTTACAGCTTCTACGAAATAATTCCTTACAATATGAGGGGACATCTTCGCCTCCCATTCCATCCGCTTTTTCATTTACTGGATGCAACATCACCTTCAGTGGCGGCTCTTTCAATAATTTTGAAGGCGACGTTCATTCTGAATCGAGGATTGATAGGTCACAATGGACTAACTCAGGAAACACACACTACGGAACGTCCAGTCCGCCGAGGTTTTACCCCTGACACCAGCGGCAGGTATGTAGTACATACGAGAGTTTTGGGAAGCGCACGCTTTCCTCTGTACGATAAATCTCTAGAACATCGATGTATACAGTTCTGGGTCCCAACTGATAGCCTGTGTAGCCAGAAGTTGAGATATAGAACGGGATCATCATACAAGGCCATCGTTTTGCATAGCTACGAAGCCGAATCTTGAAGTTTCGAGGCCTTGAATATGGAGAGGTGTTGGAACGACGTAGAAGGATTGAGAAGCAACTTACCGGCATTTCCGGCAATACGGAGGACTCGCGAGTGAGATAAGATAGTTGATATTCCTAATGGGTATTACACGGCAGGAGTCGACACGTGATCATATTGACGCGAGTCAGAGTCCGCCATGAGTTTAAGTTACTGAGTCTTCTGCTTCCTCTCTCAACTTACAAGAGACTATGGACTCCTACGAGGATGATATGGCGAGGTGAGCCCGTGTTATCACCTGTCTCCTAACTTCTGGATTCTAACTTTCTACAGAGCCATCGCCCTCAGTCTCCAAGATCAAACCTCCAATGTTTCCAATAGTAGCGTCAATGACCTTGAGGATATTGGCGTCGACGACGAATTTGACGAGCAGCTCCGAATGGCTGTTGAAGCCTCGAAAAAGGATTCGACACCAACAGTAGCCCCTCCAGCCCCGACTATCGCGAAAAAACCCGAAGCAACGCCAGAACGCTCTCATATCGACACGACTCCAGCAACTGCTTCGTTTCTCTCCGAACGCGCCAAGCTAGAAAAGGAACGGTTAGAGAGGCAGAGGCAGTTCAGGAAAGCGCGGGGATTAGATGAGAATGATGATGAGAGGAAAAGGAAGAAATCCGAGGAGGATGACGGGGAAGAAGAGTGGGAGGACGAAGAGGACGATAAGAAGATGAAGGAGCCTGACGCAAAGAGGCAACGTCTTTCCTCGACCTACAGTAGAACAGAACACGCTAATGGGCGAAGTTCCTACAGTTCGACCTCAAGCCGTTCTGCGACTTCCGCCCGACCTGCTGTCAACGGGAATCGAGTAGAAAATGAGGGACTGTTTTGGAATGGCGAGCTAAGACCCACGGCGGTACAAGGCGCTGAACCAAGGGAAGATAAAAGGCCAACGATTCGGTTAACTCAGATATTGGGCGAGGTGTGTATTCTTAATATAATATGTACCTCTCCCTTCGCATTCTCTAGCTCATCTCCCCGCGAAGAAAACCGACATCTCATTTGTGATCCTCTCAACGTATGCACTCGACCTTCCTTGGCTGTATAGCCTTTTCGATCCTGCCGTTCCTGTTATCCTGGTTACACACCCAACGGACGCAGGGGGTCAGGCCTCTTTGAAGAACGTTCTACCAAATTGGATAAAGACGACGCCCGTTTTGAAGGGCGGCTTTGGCGTCATGCACATGAAGGTGCGTTTTACAGCGTATCTCTATGTTTATTTATTTATTAACATGACCGTTAGTTCATGCTCGTATGATTTCTGTCATCTTTCCCGCTCAACTTCGAAAACACTAAGGTTTCCCTCTTTCCGTTTCCTTCGTCCTTCGACAGATATTTTACAAAACTGGTCGATTACGAGTCGCCGTGACTACAGCCAACCTTGTCGATTTTGATTGGAGGGATATCGAGAACGTACGTTCTTGTTTTCACTTTTGCATCGGCATTCGAAGTACTAAAGTTAATGACAAAGGCCGCATGGGTTCAAGACATCCAACCTCTTCAAGTCCAACTTCGTACCAAATTTGATCCCAAGAACACAGAATCGTTCCAATATATATTCAAGCGAGTGCTGGACGGTGTAAATGTGAAGCCTGCGCTGGATAAGATGATAATGCAGGGGGTAAGTGTTGGGTCTTCTACCTTTTTCTATATGCAATTTTTTTTCTCGTCCTCCATTTTTATGAGGCTGACGTCTCTGTTTATAGCATCCAAACCTACCCTTGACAAATACATCTGATCTCTGCACCAACTGGGACTGGTCTCGGGTCAAAGTTGCCCTCATTCCTTCTATTGCCGGGAAATACGAAGGTTGGAATAATGTTCTCGGGTGAGTTTTTTTTTTACATTACTGCTCGTGTATTTTAGTTATGAGCAATCCACGTTGACCATGTACATATAATTCAGGAACGGCCATCCTCGTCTGATGAAAGCCATCCGGAACATGGGCTGTCGTACTGGGACAATCGCTTCACCCTCCTCCCCTCGCGCATCCTCCAACGTTGTATCGAAAAAGGAGAAGATCAAACACCTCCAAGTTGAATACATTACCTCTAGTACGGGGGTATACACGTACTCTTGGCTCAGCGAGTTCTATTATTCGGTCAGGGGAGAATCCGCGGGTGATTGGTTGGATTTGGGGAAAGTGGGAAAAGCGAAGGTTTGGAATGGGAAGGCTAGCGATAATAGTAGTGCGAGAACTAGCCGGTCAAAGAGCGGAGCGGTGGGTAAAGGGAAGGGAAAGGAAAAGGAAAAGGATGCGGGAGGGGTGACCGAAGGTCAAATCAGTATCGTGTTTCCTAGTAAGGCGAGGGTTCATGCGAGTCGGTATGGAGAGAGAGTGCGTATCTTTTTGTTTTACTTTTTTTTTTTTTACTTTCCCTTCTGTTGTTTCACTTGTGATATGTTTGGAGCTGATACTGGTGAAATGAGCAGGGCGCCGGGACCATCTTTTGCCAACGCAAATATTGGGAAATGGCAAATTATCCGCGGGAGTTGTTTAGAGAGTCGAGGAGTTTGGCGGGGAATGTGCTCATGCATACCAAAGTGGGTTTCTCTTGTCCTTGGTTCTGCTCGGGCTCTTCGGCGTCTCTTTTATGATACCTCCTTGGCGCTAACGATATCTTATTCTGACGCCCCAGATGATAATTGGGACTCTTTCTGATCCGCCCGACGAGAGCAGCAAGTCGAAGATGCGTACCAAGCCTACCACTGCTACCACAACCACCACCATGTCCGCCAAAGCTAAAGGCAAAGCCAAAGCTACCTCACCCGATATCATTGACCTCATTGACTCCGACTCGGACTTTGACACTCCCATTCCTGCCAAGCTCACCGCATCCAAATCCAAAAATTTGAAACCCACCCAGTCTCGAAGAGGTAATGGGAAACCCACCCAAGTGACCTCGGAGACAGATTCAGAGACGGAATCGGATACAGAATCAGAATCAGATTCGGACGGATTGGAGCTTGTCGACCCACCGATTGGATGGGTTTATGTCGGTTCGCATAATTTTACACCGTCAGCTTGGGGGACGATTTCGGGGAGTGGGTTTAATCCTGTTCTGAATGTGAGTTATGTTCCTTTTTAATATATCTCTTTAGTTCCAAGTTTCTCCTTGCCGTTGCTCTTTGTTGTGGTGCGCTGGGCTGTGGCCCTGTTGAACTGAGCTGCTGACATCCCCTCAACGGAAACAGGTCAAGAACTACGAACTCGGAATTGTCTTTCCTGTCCGTTCGCAAGCTGAGATTGATAGAATAGCGTTGTTCCAGAGGCCGCTGGCCAAGTATAAGGAGGGTGATGTGCCCTGGGTGAGTTCTCTTTCTTACCTGTCCACTTGCAACCGCTTCGTGTTCGTTATTTGGATATTGAACCATTGCTGATAATATTTTCTTTGTGTTTGGTATGTAGTTTCAGGGAGAGTCGGTGTATTTCAAGTAGGGGGCGTTGATCGAAAACGAGACAGTTGTGAATATATGGAAGGCGTTTTTGCTTATCTTGGAATGATTGTAACTCGTTGAGATCTTGGATGCGATTGTAAATTTGCAAACGAGCCACGATTATTTCACTTACAGCTATATAATATACGCGATACGGTATCTCATACTCTTATAGTACTTGACAAGAGCAAGATTGTATTTTGACAATGGTGCATATGATAAGATGGGCACAGAGTTGTTGGTTCGTAACTCTGTACCTTATTAAAAGAAAACAAATTATTTATATACCACTAGAAAAAAGCTATAGTCCCTGTCCTATTTAGCCTCTACGTCGTGTTCTCGCCCGTAGGACTGAGAGTCTTTTGCGTCATCCGACTGTTCGAAAGCTCAGTAAAAACCAGATAAAAAGATTTTTAGTAGGCTCACCTGGAAATTTTGTGTAGTTTGCTGAATCCGAATTGCGATCGGTTCTTGCGTACTGAGATTCTGGTTAGTGGTTGTCCGACCCGAGATCTATTGAAATGTCGAATCAGTATGCAAGTAGCTCTATAGTAAAATCCAGACTTGGTACCTCAAGTGGTATGGACATAGCATACTGATCCGTGGACGTGGGTTGAGATGCAGAACGAATGGCATCTCGTCCATTCAGGGTAATGAGGAGACAGTTCGTGTAGACTGTGACGATTTGAAAAATTAGTAATGAATTACTGGAAGCCATGACGGGAAAGATTAGAACGTACAATGGCACAGGAGCAGGTAAATAAAGATGTAAATGAATGTTCCTGGAGCTGCCTCAAGCTGATCTTGTCAATAAATATGCGAGTGTCGCAAAGAAATAAAGGAATTCAATAAGACAACTAACCAGAACCACGGTTAAAATAGAAGTTAAACTCGTCGGTAATCCTATATATCGGTCAGTGTGTTTTCAAAAACTCGTTACAGCAAGAATGTAGAAAACGTACCAGTGTTGACTGAGAAGATAATCTAACATGACAAAAGACCCCTCAGTTGATTGTCGTTCGAGATCGTCAAGTCACTACTCACCAATCTGTTTAACATATCCGTCGAACGTTTAAACCCGGTCTTCGACCGTTGCAACAGGAATATCATGAAGAAAGATATAGAGACATCGGCCAGAAGTCCCAGGACGTTGGTCACGATTGAAATATCCTATCCAAACGAATGATTTCAAAACTTATTACTCGAGATATAGAACCAAGAGTGGGAAGGTGATTACTCACGTCTTGTATAGCCAATTCCGCGAGTAGAGTGTATTGGGACAAGCTAAGTCCGGATCAGCGCAAGAAATCCGGGTGGCGCCGATTCGAAAAACTTACACGACCCCAACGAAATCTTTGGTTGACATTGATATGTGTTAACGGGGCTTTTGTGAAATGTGGAGAGAGCTTACAGTATAACGTTACTGAAGAAGATTTGTTAAAAAATTATGACAAGACGAGACCGGAATGCCGAGAGTCGACGTACCCACACACCCGATGCTACAAAGTGACTTTTGCAAGCAGAAGCTGAGTTGGGCACCACGCCACGTATTGCACTAACACTTACCACGAATCCAGCCAAGAAGAAGTTTTTGCTGACTAGAAAACACAACGATGAAGTTAGCCTTGACGTAAAGCGTTCTCGAAGTATCTAGCTTGGCGTACGCATATAGATCCGGTAGCAATAGAAGCTGGAAAGATTGCCAAGATGAGATACATAAAATCCAAGAAGAGCAAGCCAGACTCACTGTTGGACCAAGAACGCGACAAAGCCACTAAAAATGAGCTCTATAATCAGGTCCCTTTGTCCTACTGTCAACAAACATCCGAGGTGAGATTAGGTAACACTGTATTTACTTTTGAATGAAACCAAGAGCGGTCGGGTCGCCTTGATCTGTGAAAGGCATTGGAATGAACAAAATCCACAAGAATCAGAAGTACAACGCACTGGTTACTGTATACTTGTATACAGCAGCTGAAAGTGTAATCTTGTCAACGGCATAACAAGGAAACGAAATTGTGAAAGAGCGAACACCATAGAAATGCAACCTGTAACGTCTCGCACAGTATGACACTGATCACCTAGGAGAACGGGTTGGGAGTCGGTCGCCAATCATACGTTAAAAATGAAATACACCCACCAACGCCTGTATTGCCCATCCGTCTCTTCTCTTGAACTTGCGGAAATAGGACCAACACTGCATGAGGGCCACTGAAGAAAAGCTTTCAATCTCTGAAAAAACGACGAACTGATTACCACGCACCTCCGTATAGTCTAAAAAATGATCGTCTCGACGTCTGAAGTATCAACCAACTTGAAGTTGACTTACATGCAACATACTGCGACGGAATGAAAAAGAAACCCCAGGCTGAGCATAATGTAAACATCAGGTAGGCAAAGATAGAAGGACGTCAAAATACGAACGTAGTGTCAAGAGTGATCGCGGGAGCCATCTTGAGAGTCTGTCAATCCTGGAACGGCCGTGTCGACGATAAGTAGATGGACACCGCGGAAAAACAACGGGGAAGTGGTTTTAAAGGTTTCTCTTTTCATCAACCCCTTGCACACAAACACTTTGGTATCCGGGGGGACTATTCTACCGAACGGGACCGTATTGAAGGCTATCCGATACCATTGACAATTATTGCTTCCTGTTCCCGGGTAGTCACTAAAAATCAAGAGATCTTAGCATTTTGCCCCGAAGACAACAGGGACAAAAGAATAATGATAACGTAGAACCCAGCATGGTCCGTAAATTTCGTATGAAAATTAGAGTGCCATTTTTCCGATGTGAACCTGTATGCTACGGGGCCGTTATATAGAAGCGCCTACCGCAAGAATACTACGACATATCGATGAAAACAAGTTATCATCTGGTGACCCTGGTGATGGTACACGGAAATACAGAGTGGTCTCGATTGTCGTCCCTAGCTGGTCAAAAACGTCCGTCCACCCTAATCCACCCCCTGCGTCTCAACCTCATCAAAGTGGGGCCGTGGGTCCAGTCACTCAAAATTTATGGTTCGTGCAAGGTGTCCAAGTGTCTCGCTTGCGGTTTGTGCCACAAAGCCACAACTGATTTGTAGGAAGGAAGGAGGAGGAGTACTCCGCGGCTGATGATTCAGGCCTCAAAATTCTACACTCAAAGGTATTTGCAAATTTGTAGGCGCCCTCCCTATTTCACTCTCCGAGTCAACGTACCTAGGCAAAATAAGTTCTCATGTGTCATATTAGGTCATAATGGTATACAGTGTGTGAGTAACTCGTTGTAGTTTTATCCTGAGACTATAAGAACACCTTTGAAATGATTTGTTACACATTGCTTGTCGGCCACCTCCCTGTGAGATCATCAGGTCAGTGGAGATCCTTTTCAGATAACTCATAGCAGAATTCCTCATACGCTGGCGCATCTGGTACGGCCCTTATATGAAGTTATGCGCTGGGAAATCTGGCGGTGACCATCACTCAGATCTGTTAGACTAAGCCGTTGAAGCTACCAACACCTGAACATTTTGCGATGGCTAACATATCATGTCATATGTGAAAAACTTCCACATGGTGGAGATACTTATATTAGAGATATACGCCGCTAGATAATATGTATAGCCATTTTGATGGTCTGGGCCTCCGAATCGGAGAGCTTGTTGAATGGAAAAACCAAGTACTGAACATAAACATAAGGAGTAATTAGCTAATGAACGACCGGAATCGACCCCCGAGCCTTTCAGACCGATCCGGATCCGTCCATCCTGGCGAAAATGCAAATGAAGAAATTTCAGGACGTACGTATACTTATGTTGAATACTATTTACGACACCTATCAGATCTATGTTAGTAAGGATAGATAGATGTTAGAAGTCCAGATTTTGCTCATGACGATCTGAAACAGACTCGAAAAAAAAGAACAGAAGTTTGACAAGCGACTTGGAAGCCAGATTTGATTGGTCGTATAATTGACTGGTTTGAGGTCAGAATTCTATGCTAATTTTCATTATAAACAGTTGAGAGGATAGACTAGAACCTTTGAATCGGAGACATGTGTATCCAACTGAGCTGCAGAAATGCTAACTTTCATTAAAGCACATCATGGGATCTTTGGCTAGAGGAAGACTGATCCTTGCGTTAATTGGGTTAACGATAATTTATTAGAACTGTACCGCGTAGAATAGTCTATACAGCAACGGCACTATCTCAAGAATGTAGCTATCACTCAATAAAAGAAAAAGAAAGTAGTTGAAGCTAGCTATGGGAGAGACTCAAGTTACGATTGAATTAATGCAATCAATTTTGCTCGGTCCATCCGTGGGGTGATGTTACATTTGAAAGGATGCAAGTGACTACAAACAGACGTTAGTCGGGTTGTTCAATAACAAGTTCAAAAGGGGGAATCCTTCCTTACCTGACAATACCTGTTTTGTTATTCAAGAAGAGTGGCTCTCCGTCCTCCAGAGGTTTTATGTCGAAGGCTGCCAATGACATTGCGAGAGTAATGAAGACGGATGCATCACCCAAAAGACGGCCTAGGTAGGACAGTTGAGCAATTCTACTAAACAAATTTTGATATCTGTCGCTCACCGGGACACAATCTAAATCACCGTCAGGATCAAGTCGAATCAAGGTGATGATAGACAACTGACCTTCTTCCAAACCCAAAGATCATGTCTTTGGGATCCTGTTCAGGCTTATCTCCAAGGAATCGTTCGGGATTAAAGTCCATCGGGTTTTTATACGTCTTGGGATCGTGTGTCATGTTCCTGAAATACAGTGAATCCTGGGATTCGGCACATGCACTCTTTTACCCTCGAAAAAACGTACCAGATGTTTGCGAAAATGATTGCGCCTTTTGGAATGAACATTCCATCGTGGATATCGTCGGAAGCTGTGCAATGAGGAAGGCCTACTCAAAACAAATTAAAACCCGAACAAGCCGAAGAAAAAGATTATGCACACTCACCGTTTGGAACTACTGAGTGGTACCTCATCACCTCTTTGCAAACTGCTTCGACGTAGGGAAGATGAGGACGATCTTCAAGATTCGGTAACCTTTCGCCGCCGATGACAGCATCGATTTCCGCATGGGCTCTCTTTTGTACCTCCGGATGCATAGACATAAGCAGATAGAAGACGTAAAAGGTGACCGCGCTCTAAAAAAATGATGAGATCCTCACAAAAAAAAGTAACATCATTTAAATAAGCGACATACAGTCTCTCCCCCAGCTGAGTGAGCGTAGGTCTTAGCAAATAATCGTGAATAACTTGGAGAAATGAATCTTACCGCCAAACATCGAACTAGAAGCAAACTTGAGATCAAGTTCTTCTTGAGCAGATATGTGTTGTTTCAACCATTTTGCGGTGAAGGAATCCTCCGCAGTTCCTTCGGCCTCAAGACGAGAGACTTAGAATACACTTTCCGGACTAAAAAAAAAACTTCACATACCAATTGCTTTTTGACATATTCGAAGGGAACGTCCACCATAGCCCAGTAGTCCTTTGCCCATGACTTTCCCAATTTCTTCCAGCCTGCTCCAGGGAACCAATCGGGCACCTTGAGCAGAATCGGCAGTTGGTTGACCAAGAATGCACCTGGAGCCGTGGCACGGTTGAAGTTGTCCATTGCGGTGTTGGCGATATTTACGAAGGAATCGTTTTCCTCTTCTACCTCGTATCCGTAAGCAACGCGAAGAATAATAGCACCAGCATGTCTGTCAGGTGATTTAACAGTAAGTAGAGATTGTAAGTCAATGAACTTGAGACGTTACGAACTGGAAACAATGATCGAGGAGTTGGTCTGGTTTGTTGATTACCCGCTTTAAGAACCTTTTACCGAGGTGTTCCTCTTGAGGATAAAATCCGCGGACAGCGGTGCTACTTCCGAGCTCTTGGTGGAAAAGGCGACGCGATGACTTGAAGCGTTTATCGTACGGAAGGAAACCCATCGAATCCTAATTTGTGTATTAGCCCATGAATATTGAATATTGAACATTGAATGACGACGGTATTTTCAAAACTCAATCACTCACCCTCATTTCAATAAGCTCCATAGCCATTGGCACGTAAGGCCTGTCTGAGTAGACGGTACTCTTTTTGTCCAACATCTCCACTGCCCTCTCGTACGAGTTGATGACGACAACAGTGGTTCCAAAAACAGACATTGAGAGAAGATCGCCTTTGTAAAAAAGATGAGAAAGAAGACGAAAAAGGACAGGTCAATGGCACGCACCCCATTTCTCTCCCCATCTCGCCCACTCTATCCATTCGAAAGAAGAAGGAACGTCCAGCAAGTTCCCAATGAGCGGATATCCTTTTGGTCCAGGAGGTTTGGAGTACTTCTTGCCTCCCGAAAATAATCTCGTAAGGAGGTAGACGCCTGCGGCGAGAAGCAGGGCGTCGAGAGTAGTGAACGACATGGGTTAGTAGAAAGAAAAAGGAGGGTGAGTGCGAAAGAATAGGATGGGAGCGGTTACGAATGCTCGGTATTTTATTTAAATGTAAAGCGCCGTGCGAGTTCAACGCCAGCCGTTTCTCGATCTGTTTTGTTACGAGCTTGTCAGTTACTGGCAAGCACACATGCACATGATGTCGGTAGTCAAAACGGATCGTAAAAACGGACCTAAAACAGATCGAAAACGGAGCTTCGAAGGCTCGAACTCCCCTATCTTACCCTGCAGTTTCAAGACCTTTGCAAATTTCGCTTCTAAGCTCAACTTCTAGACTGTCAGAAAGGTCACAAGTAGGTGCCTGCATTCAGTGCGTAAGCATATTGGATATGTGGGCGGACCAAAGGTGGAGAGCACATAACTCCGCATGGGAATACCGTGAACTTAGTTTCTGAGGATGAATGGAGCGCAAAACTATATCAATTTCTGCATCCTAAAACCACAAAACCGCGTATGTAGATCGCAATGAACTTAACCCAATTAGATACAAAAAGACTAAATATTCCGCATGAAACCCTTTAAGAAGGAGGGCTAGAAGATACAATGATCAGTAAATTTTTACGCAGATCTTGTTGAGAAGAAAGTCTTACACCGGAGCGACGGAGGTCGCGGGTCCTGTGAACGGTCTATCAATATATGACCTCGGAGTTATCTAAAAGCGTACTTACCAGGGTCGGCAGTCAACACAGGGAAGGGAGAGAACGCACACTATTGCATAGATGTAGATCAGTAGCCGTCATGATAAATGGACAATCATATATACTCACAGCCCTCTCAACGTCACGCAAAGATGACCCAGCCGGGAGATGCGGCTTGTCGGTCACTGCGCGAGGGACGGGAATGACTTCCGAGCAGTCGACAAGGTTACGTTGGTTCTGGCCAAGGAGGGAAAGTTTGAGCATGGCCGCCTTGAATTCGGACTGCATATTGGCTTGGTTGTCTGTGATAACAAGGTTCAGGTTAGGATTTCAGGGTACTTGGAAAAATCAAAAGGGGAGAGGTTAACAGAGGTTAACTTACTAACGAAGGATTGCCATTGGCAAGCGGTCCTCGGGTCTGACGGTATCACTCAATGAGGGCATCGTGACAAGCATCAAATCTTAAACTCACCACGAGCGAGCTAGAAAAAGAAAGTTCTTAGAATAGGAAACTCCAAGGAGGAAAGAATTGCTAATGCTCACCTCAGCATCCGATTGGAGACGCATCTCTCCTCTCAAGGGGGACATGACTTCACCTTGATTGCCGGCGGTACTTTATTTCCGTTAGCAAGCTGAATTCTCTCGTCTGAATTGAACTGTACTCACCCAGGGAACAGTGTGCCTTTCAACTGAGTCTCGATAAAGAACTGGCTGTCGAAACTGTGAAGGGATTGAGTCATGACCTAAGAACTCCTCTAAAAGAGTGACTTACATTCCCGGGGTGGAATCGAAAGGAGTTCTGTGATGCATTCCAATCAGTGACAGGAACTAGTTCTAAAAAAGTTCATGCATACCCAGGGATCTGTGATCATATAAGTCAAAATTAAGTCGAGAGAGAGTACCTATTCAAAGCTACTTACTGTTGGGTCGACGAGGTCAGCGGCAGCAACGGTGTGTCTGCAAAAGAAAATACGTTGGAGACACATAGATGATACTCTAATAGAACAAAAGACACGTACGAGGCAAGAAGAGCAACGACTTCATTAGGATTGAAACCAGCATCTGCAAATCGAGCCAAGATCTTGGTGACCGAGTCTGGAAAAAGGTTTGTGGGTTCAATTATGAATAGGGTATATGCAATCTAGTCAAATAACCCACCAAAAGGTTCTGGGACCAACAAGTCTGGAGAAGCAGCCTTGGGCGCCGGACGACCGAGGAAGAACTCAAGACGAGGAGCACCGGGACAGTTTGATACACCGACTGCACCAGCCAGTTGAATACTAAGATGATTTCAGGTCAGATTATCAAGCTCGTGAATCCGAACGGGTAACACGATGTTTACTTACAAGTCACCAGGAGAGAGAGTAATGTTGTTCTTCTGGATGAAGGCCTTCTGAGCGTCGACGATTTCATCGACACCAGCTATCAAAGGGCGTTGGTTGTAAAAAAAAAGGAATGTTGATTATATACAGACCATTGGCGTGGAAGGCAGTCTCGATGTCTTCGAACACCATGATACTACCATCTGCTCCACCTCCACTATAGACGAAGTCCATGATAAACAAGTGAACTTTCAAAACGGTACCACGAGAACGCACCCTTGGGTGAATGAGAAGCCAATGGCATCATGGAAAGTTAGACGCAAAGACTCGTGTACCTATTAGCATGGCGAAGAAATGAATCGTTTAGTTTTGACGGACACCACCCTTTTCGAACGAGAACAGTTTATCACCTCTTCTCCACATTCGCCACCATCGAAAAAGTCAGACTCGAGGATGTCCACGATGGGGAACAGAGCGCAGCAAGCAGCATCGCTGGCAAAGTGGACGCCATCAGCGCATGCAACGCGTCCGGGAGGTGCAGCTAACATATGCCGTACCCTGTCAAAAGTGTCACAAAGCTGGAAGATGAACAAAATCTTACCTCGTGCGATGCGTAAAGCACTGAGTGCGAGGACGAGGGAAGCAAGGGCTTTGGAGAACATGGCTGAAGACCTGAGGAGAAGATTGGGGCTGGAGAGGAAGCTGGAGCACAAGCTTGCTGGTTTGTTCGAGTTTCAAGCCTCTTGCTTTTATACTTTTTTCTGAAGGTACGAAGAGTTGTTGAATAAAGCGCATCGAGACGTCTTGCACCAAAACATCGGTTTTGTCGAGAAAAGAGTAAAGCCAATCGGTAGGAAAAGATACACAGGCTATGAGATTTTATCTCTCTGTCCCGGACATCCTAACAGAAAAAAAGCCATAAGTCTCTCGGAAGCGTTGATGAATACTTTCGTCTTTAGATTGGAAGGAAGAACTTCTTTCACATGAATGGGAAGGTGTTGTTGAATGAAATGTATTATTTGGTAAGTCCGTACATCAGCGCAGATCCTGCGGCTTTTACGATGCAGTGTAGGTTCTGTATATCCAAGGTTTGTTGCGATCCACCGTGTACCATGCGGTTCCGTCCTTCAAAGGTTAGTTGCAACATGTTAGACCATGATGTGTATGCCGATGAAGGATACCTGCCCGGATATCTTATCAGAAGACAACTTGTGAGTCTTTCTCTAGCTTGGATGAAAAACTCACGACAGTGAATGCGCACAGGCACAAAGAAATGCAAGAACGGGAGGCGTCAAAAATACCGAACACATTTGAATAGTCAAGGAAAGACTATCCGGACTCGACTGAATGATTATTATCACGACCCGCGTCAATGGTTACTTTCAAGTGCTCACGGAGCCTTTGACTATTACTCAGGAAAACACTCACGACTGTGAGGAAATGGTAGACATGAAACGGCGAGAGCAAGAAGCAAAGGATAGGTATCCAGTAGACGTCGCTAATGGCCGGTGAAGCCGTGCACAATGACCTTTGCCTGCCAGAACCAGAATCAAGGTATGGATGTTGAAATCGGAATCTAGGAAACTCTGGTCGCGTTGGCATTGGTCTATATTAAGTCAAAAAACTGCATCATGCCACTCGCTAGATTTGTCGGGGCTGGTATAAAATAGTTCACGCTTGACGGAAGTCGCAAAAAGATATAGAAATCCTCGAACTCGAGACCAGAATCAGTCTTTTTCCTAGAATTTGACACCGGGAAGTTCATTATCCCATGCAGACGAGACGAATCGGTCGGTCCATAGTTTCAAGAATAGAACGAGCTTCGATAGATGTCCCAAGGTCTCGGACAAGACAAGTCGCAAATATAGCTCTTGACATAGTTCGTGCCCTGATTTGATGTACAACGACGGGGTAACCCAAAACGTTCAGATGATACATATGCGACACACCAGAGAAGGATAGAGACGAAAGCGAATTTTCTCAGACAGATAGACTTGAATTCAAAGACGATCATTGAGGCAATGAGAAGTCGAGAGAAAACAAGCAAACACTCGCCACTGAATCTTTTCTTGCATCCCAATCGTATGGTTCTTGGCTTCGTACCGGTGATACGAGTCGTGGCCGTCGTCTCCCATGTTGATGTATCCAAGTCAGTGGATAATGAGAGAATTGCCATTTTTCAGAGTGGATTTTCTCCCGGTATTGTTTTAGAATGATTTGTGTAATTTTAGGGCAGAAAAACCTGGAGGAATGGGTACTTAGGATCTTATTCTTGAAGACTCCTCCGATTATCTGCTAGGTCAGCTTCCAGACGAAAAACGATTGGGTACTGAACTGGTAGATATCATTGTGAGATTTAGGTAAGAGAAAGGAAGCTGAGAGAGGTCAGCCACATCACGGAACAATGCAGGAGAACCAAGGACAGTACGCTGATGTGGTCGCTTGAGTTCAAGAAGTTGTTGGTTGACCAAAAGAAGAAGGTCGTGGGAAGTCGCCGCAACCTGACCAAGTCGGTTCGACGATTTACGAGGCCGGAGTTTAAAGTCTGTCAGATGTGGTCCAATTTGGACCAAAAGGCATCGACTTTCCCAGCCCGGTAACGATGAGGCCGACTGAAAAGAGGAATTCGTCTTTACACGCAAATCTTTGCCTCGGTCGGTCACCGATGTGGTCTTGTTTGTCAAGGCCTTTATTATCAATCCAGGTTGTTGCTGGTGTGGTCCTGTTTGGATAAGAAGCTTCTGACTTCACTGGCGGCAAAGGCCTCGTACTTGCCACGCTCGTGGTGGCCCACTTGACATTCCTGTTGATAATACTCTTGCGCATTTTTGCCAAAGTCTAACATTTCAGACGGATTTCAGTGAGTTAGTAGCTTCAAGGTAAGTATTTCTCATGCTACTTCTGACTTCACGTACTATTCACTAGTCCTATAATGAACATGCATCTTGTTTTCATCCTATTTTCTATTTCTCACTATCATAGTTGTAGTCTTAACAGTGTATATGCAATGAACTTGGTAAGGAGATCTATAAGCCATGAGTACAAATCTTCAGTCTAACTAAGGAAAGAAGAGCAAAAGTACTAATAGCTGGTCAGTCTTTTTTTTTTTCGAAAAAGAAATAAGCCCACCTGGGGCCCGAATTCGAGAGACATAGTGGCTTAACAAGTTCGTGGTGCCCATACACTGATACAGCCTCTCACCAAAACCACATGTCACGCCTCGTGATCAAATTGGAGACACATCATTATTCTGGATTTAAGGTTCGGACGAAAGAGGATCCGGATCTTTCCGTGTCGTTCAAACCTTATTTTCTTGACAGCATAAATCACCTAGTCACATGCATTTGCCATTTGGATAATCTTACAGTTCTCTCGACGCGCATTGCCATCAAATCCGAGTTACGTCACCAACCATGAGCAAAACTGGTGATACAAATCGCCCATTTGTTAGGTATTACCTCTTTTTATGCTATTGATAATGCCAGTATAACTCATTTTTTGTGGGAACAGTATGTTTAACAATAGCCAGGGTAATACATTTGGGAATATGACGGTAAATAACATCAAAGGAGATCAATACAACTATTGTTCAGGTCAGGAATGAAACATGATCATTGCAGTTCATAAATAATTTGTTGACTTTACTCCAGAATTTGGTATCGAGAAGATTCGAGAATGGCTTGATGCTCCAGACTCATCTTCCAACTACGCCAATGCACATGGTAAAAGTACAAAGAACACAGGAATGTGGCTGGTCAATGATGCCAGATTTCAGGAGTGGAAAAATAATGGAGGTATTCTCTGGTTGCAAGGCCAAGGTTTGATAGTTTATCTATATATTGAGAACTTGAGACTAAAAATTTTTCAGCTGGATCAGGAAAGACATTTTTGTGGTTAGTGCCTTTTGGATAATCTGAAAATTGCAGTATTCATTCATCTGTTTAGCACAAATGTCATCACCTGCTTGGAGAAAGAACATCAAGAGGTGTTCTATCATTATTTTGATACACTTGATGCTAATAAAGAGAAAACCACATATAAGGGACTGGTTTCTAGCCTTTTGACTCAAATGGGCACACACAACAGATTTAATCCAGCTGCCCTCAGAACTTTGTTTCAGGCCAGCAAGATGGGTGACAGGAAGATTTCTGTTGACATTATGAAAGAGGAAGTGGTGAAGCTACCCAATAGCTTTTCAGGGGAAACATACATTGTTTTGGATGCAATGGATGAATGCTCAGAAGGGGAAGGTGTATATGATTTTACCAAGGCTATGCTTGAGGTAGAACATGTGCATATCATGGTTTCATGTCGACATCCCATGTCCCAATATCTGGCTGATAGTCAGCTTGGTGCAGGTATTGAGATCTCATTAGACAAGGAGGGAAGAATGGAGGATATTGTGATGCATATAGCTAGAGTTTCGGGTCAAAATGTAAGGCTTTTCAAGGGAATGGAAGATCAGATCAAAGAAAGCTTAATGAGTGGAGCTCATGGACAGTAAGTAAAATTGCATTGAATAATGGGAAATAGTATAATGACTTAACTATATGCACAAGAATTAGGTGGGTAGAATGCCAACTTGAAGTGTTGAAAAGGATTGGTACTCCAAGGGGCATTCGAGAAGCACTTAAACGACTTCCAAAAACCTTGATCGACACCTATCATCAGGCTTTGGAAAGTATCAATGAAATCCATGATGATGAGGCCAAATCTATTTTACAATGGTTATTATTTTCATTCAGACCAGTGACTCTTGAGATGGCTACAGAAATCCTGGCTATTAATGTCCAAGAGCAAAAGTTTTATAAGGAAGATTGTACATCTGACCTGGAATATACAATTGACAAAATTGTTCCATCAACATTGGTGAAGGTCATTGATAGTGATTGGGGCATAGAGAAAAAGTTGCAACTGGCTCATCCATCTGTAAAAGAATTTCTTATGAGTCAAATCAGTATTGGCTCTAAGTTCTATATCAATGAGCAGCTGGCACATGAGGCTTTGGCTCAATTCTGTGTGATTTATTGGATGGACTTTAGAAATGACACTCAGAGAGAAATGATTGCAGGAGAGTACACACTAAGTAGTTATGCTAAATATGCAGCAAAAAATTGGACCAAACATGCAGCATTGGTGAAACAGTGCAAAAATTTGACAATTTTTGTAGACTTCCTTGACAGGGAGAGGGAACCATATATTCAATGGCTACATCACTATGATATAGAGAATGACATAATGATCTATGAGCAGAGCAGAAAGATTCCAGAGTCATTCTATATTGTGTGTCTAAGTGGCCTCACTGAAGTTGCTGTCAAAATGCTGGAAAAGGAAGCAGATGTGAATGCTCAAGGTGGAATACATGGGAATGCTCTCCAAGCTGCTGCATATAGGAGGAATGAAATGATTGTGGAGCTTCTTCTGGAGGAAGGAGCAGATGTGAATGCTCAAGGTGGAATATATGGGAATGCTCTCCAAGCAGCTGCATATCAGGGGAATGAAAAAATTGTGGAGCTTCTTCTGGAGAAAGGAGCAGATGTAAATGCTCAAGGTGGAAAATCTGGAAATGCTCTCCAAGCAGCTGTATATAGTGAGAATGGAAAGATTGTGGAGTTTCTTCTAGGGAAAGGAGCAGATGTGAATGCTCAAGGGGGAGTGTATGGGAATGCTCTCAATGCAGCTCTATATAGTGAAAATGAAAAAATTGTGGAGCTCCTCCTAGTGAAAGGAGCAGATGTAAATGCTCAAAGTGGACATTATGGAAATGCTCTCCAGATGGCTGCAAATATTGAGAATGAAAAAATTGTGGAGCTTCTTCTGGAGAAAGGAGCAGATGTGAATGCTCAAGGTGGACAATATGGTAATGCTCTCCAAGCAGCTGTATATTGGCAGAATAAAAAGATTTTGAAGCTTCTTCTGGAGAACGGAGCAGATGTGAATGCCCAAGGTGGACAATATGTAAATGCTCTTCAAGCAGCTGTATATCAAGAGAATAAAAAGACTGTGAAGCATCTTCTGGAGAAAGGAGCAAATGTGAATGCTCAAGGTGGACAGTATGGAAATGCTCTCCAAGCAGCTGTATATTGGCAGAATGAAGAGATTGTGAAGCTTCTTCTGGAGAAAGGAGCAGATGTAAATACCCAAGGAGGAGAATATGGAAATGCTCTCCAAACAGCTGTATATAGCCAGAATGAGAATATTGTGAAGCTTCTTCTGGAGAAAAGAGCAGATGTGAATGCTCAAGGTGGAAAATATGGAAATGCCCTCCAAGCAGCTGTATATAGGGTGAATACAAAGATTGTGGAGCTTCTTCTGGACAAAGGAGTAGATGTGAATGCTCAAGGTGGACAATATGGAAATGCTCTCCAAGCAGCTGCATCTGGAGTGAATGGGGAAATTATAGAGCTTCTTCTGCAGGCAGAATCAGATGTGACTGATCAAAGTGAAGAATATGAAAATGCTCTTCAAGCACCTGCATTTGGTGAGAATGAAAAAATGGTGGAGCTTCTTCTAGGGAAAGGAGCGGATGTGAATGCACAAGGTGGACAATATGGAAATGCTCTCCAAGCAGCTGTATATAGTGGGAATGAAAGAATTGTGGAGCTTCTTCTAGACAGAGGAGCAGATGTGAATGCTCAAGGGGGACAATATGGAAATGCTCTCCAAGCAGCTGCAGAAAGCAGGAATGAAAAAATTGTGGAGCTTCTTCTAGAGAGAGGAGCAGATGTGAATGCTCAAGGTGGACAATATGGAAATGCTCTTCAAGCAGCTGCATATAGTGAGAAGGAGAAAATTGTGGAGCTTCTTCTGGAGAAAGGAGCAGATGTGAAGGCTCAAGGTGGACTATATGGAGATGCTCTCCAAGTGGCTGTATCAGTGGAGAACAAAAATGTTGTGAAGCTTCTTCTAGAGAAAGGAGCAAATATGAATGCTCAAGGTGGAGAATATGGAAACACTCAGGGTATTGGAAAATTCGTGGAGCTTCTTCTGAAGAAAGGAGCAGATGTGAATACTCAAGGTGGGGAATATGAAAATGCTCCCCAAGCAGCTGTATATAGGCAGAATAAAATAATTGTGGAGCTTCTTCTAGACAGAGGAGCAGATGTGAATGCTCAAGGTGGACAATATGGAAATACTCTCCAAGCCGCTGCATATAGTGGGAATGAAAGAATTGTGGAGCTCCTTCTAGACAGAGGAGCAGATGTGAATGCTCAAGGTGGACAATATGGAAACGCTCTCCAAGCAGCTGCATATAGTGAGAATAAGAAAATTGTGGAGCTTCTTCTGGAGAAGGGAGCAGATGTGAATGCTCAAGGTGGACTACATGAAAATGCTCTTCAAGCAGCTGCTTGTAGTGAAAATGAGAAAATTATGGAGCTTCTTCTGGAGAAAGGAGCAGTTGTGAATGCTCAAGGTGGACAATATGGAAGTGCTCTCTTAGCAGCTGTATATAAGCAGAATAAAAACATCATGGAGCTTCTTCTAGAGAGAGGAGCAGATGTGAATGCTCAAGATGGAAATGTTCTCCAAGTAGCTGCATCTGGGGAGAATTATGAAATTGTGGATCTTCTCCTGGAGAAAGGAGCAGATGTGAAGGCTACCATAAATACCATGGCTACATCACACTGTGTGCATGCCCCATGGCCATTGACACACCCCCTTGACTTACAACATGACATGCACATGGGCTCCTGCTATTCTTCAGCAGATGTGGAATAGTGTATTTTTTTAATAAAATGTTTTTGACAACAGCCCAATACATTCAAACTAAGACCAAGATAAGATAAGTATGAATGATACAAAGATACATAAGGTAAGTGATAAGATATGTAATCTCAACCCAAAGTTCAAACTCTCCACCTCCCCTTCTGGTCTATGGTTGAATCCACATCTGTAAATGTTGAGTACTATTTTCTCATTTTCTCATCACTTACCATGATATTGGTTTGACCTTGGCTTGGGTCTGTCAAATGCAGCTGCTTTTTGGAAAAACATGTGGGCATTGCTTTATGAGAGGATGGACAACAAAACTTTCAAGGTTAAAAAGTATGGTAAGGCCTATCAATATGGACTGACTGCAGTTACAAACCACACTATCATAGCTTATGTGACATACTGTCCCATTTCGATCGATTCGCCACCCCTGCGTGACCGTGACGGCTCGAAACGAAATAAAAATTCACCAAAAAGCTAAAGTGCTCCGTGACAACGGAAAATTTTTCGTCAAAAATCACAAAATTTTACCCAATTTGGTGCAGAATTTTGTGACAATCTGGTGCAAAATTCACCTTGAAACCTCTGTGACAAAGAACTTTTTCAAGATTTCGCCAATTTGAAAGGGTCCGTGATGCGTGACAAACGAATCGAAGGAAATGGGACAGTATATTGTAAGTTTTTTTCCTGTCTATCTTGTTTTCATTCCAATTATTCTTGTCTTTCAGCTGCACCATACATTATTCACAAGCAATGATCATCAGATTGAAGATGGTGGAGTTATCAAGCAAGATGCTTTCAATGCAATCATCTCTTTTGAGGATGACAAATTTATTCATGATGACTGGGTTGAGAAAGTTTTGAATGATTGGCACATGTACATATGTTTATTCTCACTGTATTATCTTTCACTCATGATAATTTAGACAGATTCATTGGATGCTACTGTACAATTTCAATCAATTCGCTCAAAAGTCATCATTTTTGCATTTTCGATAAATCTCAGAAAATCGGAAAAGTCAAAAGAAAAATAATGGCGAGGTTTTTGAAAATGGTGTGTGACGTGTGACATGTGAGTTGACCAAAATTGTACAGTACCTTCTCAGGAAAAGCCCCAAGTAGTCAACAAGGATGATGGGGATTCTAGCTTAAATCTGGTAGCTTGACTTGTGAAGAAAAGGAAGAGCTAGTGAACAGCACGGGTTTCACAGGTTGCCACAGGTTGGGGGTAAGGGTCTGGCGGGTATGGGTCTGGGTAAAAAATCCTGACCCTAGCCAACCCATACCTGTGAACTGAACCCGTCACACCAAAAAAGTGGCTACATTTAATTAATAGATCACTTTTTCAATGCTCAGTTTGGCTTACCCTTAAATTTGATATTAATTTTGCATGCCTCACCAGATGCAGCAATGCACTTCTAATTGTACACGTCATAATGACCACACGACAATTGCAAGTGTCGCCGTAAGTGGCCATGGTGGCTGAACCCCAAAAAGCCTTAAAAAAGCCCCTATCTAAAAATGCCCCCCTGGATCCGAACTGTACCCTGCAACTAGCTACTTAGGTGGTTAGGGATGTTAGGGTTAGGGTTAGGGTTAGGGTTAGGGTGTTAGAGTTAGGGTTTAGGGGTTAGGGAAGGCTCTATAAGCATCATTTATCAAGTTGTTTGGGTTTGTTTACTATTAGGAACTAAATGGCTCATATGAGCTCCAATGACAAATCTGCCTCTCAAACACTGATCAAACAGGTAATTCCAGTCAAAGATTGTGACCTCACCCCAAAAAGGGTAATATAGCATGATGTAAACCTGTTTTTATTATTTATTTATTTTTGAAATGGCCCTTACGGCGACACTTGCAATTGTCGTGTGGTCATTATGACGTGTACAATTAGAAGTGTATTACAGCATCAGCTGCATGCCTCCGAGAGGCTTCAAGTTCGAACCTCCTGTGTTGCATGGTTCCGTGAGCCCCTGAATTCTCAAAAAACAAAGGTTAGTGACGGGTCATCCACCAGGGGACCTAGACCCGTATGCTGATTGGTAGACCCATGAAAATACCCATACCCGCCCCAAGGGTTGGGTTTTTCACGGGTATGGGTACGGGTCAGGCTCAAAAGTACCCACGGTGTACCCATGCAGTTCACTAGGAAGAGCAGAAGGCTGCCAAGGCCATTGAAGTGAAGTCTTCTTCCTATGACATCTCAACCTCTGGTGCTTTGGCTGCAGATATGAAGTGAAGTGGGCCACCACAAGTGTGGCAAGTACGAGGCCTGGAATGTGTTGTCGGGCTGAGGAAGAGGACACATAATGACAGACTCGGGTAAAAGAAGCTGGGGTTTCTGATGTCTGAAAGTTGGTAATAAAGGTCTCGACAAACAAGTCCACACTGGTGACTGACTGAGGCAAAAACTTGCATGTAAAGACGATTCCTCCTTTCAGTCGGCCTTGTAACTAGTGTCTCCTCCCCTTCAATTGCACCTCCTTTGAGATCAGTTTTCTTTGAAGAATAAACTCATACATGTCTTTGGCCCTTATCATTTGTTCTCATTACTAACTTTTGTTGCCATCAGATAATCAACTGAACTACTGTTGCGATATCCAAGGTTAGTTATACATGTGCTTTTTTGTCTCTGATTACCACAACTGATGTTTTATTCATTGGTTCAGCTTGAACCACTATTTTTATTCCTGAATCTAGTGCACTGCAGGGGTATACCATTGCTAAATATGAGCTCACCCATACCCTCACCCATAAAAACCCATACCCCCTTTGTGGGTACGGGTTTTTTACAGGTTATGTGGGTATGGGTATGGTTTTACACCCATCTCAGGTAATCCACGGTTTTTTGGTTCAAGATTATCAAAAGGCAAAAATACATATAAAAAAAATGAGATAAATTTAAGCCACAACTTGCCTCGAGGTTGGTCCAGACACTGTAGTTACCAAGCCTGAGGCCACAGGTTAGCTCTATGGGTACAGGTTTGTATGGATTTCAAAATGAGCACCCTACCCATACCCTCATTACCCATATCCATGACCCATGACCACCTGCCATACCCGTGCTGTGCACTACCTGAATCATGTTGTCTCTTTTTCATTATGTACTGTGTATATTAAATTCCCCACTTGTGCTGTTTTATTCCTGTACTCTGCCTGTTGTATTGCCCATGCCCTTTTATATATTCTTGTTGTATCCACTGTTGTCAGTCTCACCATAGTACTTTACTAACTGTATGAAATCATTTGTATGATTGTTATTGTTCAATGGCCCAATGATTATTCTTGTATTGTTTGCATGTACTGAATCTTAAAAGGACACAAAATAATATCTAGTGTGTATGGAGAACTGCAAAATCTTGGTATCACCTTACCAGACTATACAAGCTTTCTTGTTCTGTACATGTAAAATCATTTTGTTGAGTCTGCAAAGACTAGTCATCATGTAGATCCCTACAAATGTTTAACATCCTGGATTGAATGTCCAGACACTACAGTATGCCTTTATTTTACAGATTGAGTACAGCTCTCCAGACCTGACAATATTTCATACAAGTTGATTTGGTCTGATAAAATTCCATGATATTATCAAGCCTTTCTTCACTTTGCAGGCCTGGCCATGAGTTTGTCCTTTTGCTGATGCGGTCCTCACCAACTTGGTGGTCCTTAAATTTCCTTAACAATCTGAGTCATACAGTGGCGGTCAAGAATATTGCACCTTCCTAATCAGGTGCCGTGCGACACAGCCATGCCCCAGGATCACATGCATGCGGCCCTGTCAGGAATTATGACATTAAGCGCTGTTGCCAATCATTTATTACAGCCGAGTCCGACTGGCGGTACAGTGGTACATGTGATCCTAAGTGGTTGGCCGTGGCTGAGCCGCGCAGCACCCGATTAGGAGGGTGCAATATTTTTGGCCACCACGGTATGTACAGACAGGTCTTTTTTCACCCACTAGCCATGACCCGTGCTACGCACGAACATGCATAAATTCCTTTACAATTTCAAATATTCAAATAGTATAATATGAGGCTTTTATCACTGCTGACCTCCAGAGGGTCAGCCAGATTTGAGGTCCCCCTGCAATTGAATGACTTTTCTGGTGCTGCAGTGGTGCAATGCAGCCTTGACTTTGAGCACATTCTGGCTGTGACTATGCATGTATATATCTATGCCAAATAAGAACCTTCATTGAGCAGCAATGTTAAGGTCCCCCCAGTTTAACGATCTTCCTGTTACAGAAGACATAAAATACAACCGTGACCTGTTCCATGCACAGATTTACATTTGATGTACTTGCTTCTGTATGGTCATTTGTTACTTGAACCCTTAAGCAACCTTTCTAAATTCTAGAAGATGAACCGGCAGTACGAAGCTAGCAAAGTAAGTATCTGCAATATTCAAAAAACCCCTGAGTGAGTAACCTTTCTGTTATTAAAGCTGCATATCGTGCACATTTCTTAAGTATTCGCTTAACAGATAAGTAGTGCGACCTTCCTGTATTCCGGTCTGTTTCATAGCGCTGATGGAAGCCTTACAGGAGCAGATCAGCCAGAAGCTACCTGTGCGGTGCATGAACTTGTAAAAGAGAGCAAGCTCTCGCCGCCGGTCGAGGCGCCATGAGTTTGCATCACCACCTTCGGTTAGCAGTCAGCCAATCGGATCAGACTTTTATCAAACACGAACAAACAGGTCTCTTTTGTAGTAAGGATTGTTGGAACAATTCAACTCATTCTACCAGATGGCATGTTCAACCCATTATGAGGCCGACTAAAACTTGAAAGAGGAATCGTCTTTACACACAAGTTTTTGCCTCGGTTGGTCACCGATGTGGTCTTGTTTGTCAAGACCTTTATTACCAATACAAGAGTCATTGCCACTAGTGTGGTGCTGTTTTCCCTGGCCTCCGTCAAACTGTTCCATGGCAAAGGCTTTGTACTTGCCACACTTGCAGTGGCCCACTTGACTTCATGCAATGCGTTGAGCGTTGGGCCGCTTCTCTTCATCTAGTAGCACAGAAGGAATCAATTTGTGGCAGCGTCTGTAGTATACACATAAGGTATGAATATGAAACTAATCAAAGACTAAAGTAACAACATAGTGATAGGGGTTATTGTAGTCTGATTGGACTCACAGTAACTAGAAAGAGGACGAACGAGTGACTTACAGAGGAACATTCCGAAGTCTGACCCACAGATCCAGTGCTAAGCACCAGACTTTTTTTTTGTAATGCAAAATATAATTCAATCGAGACAATGCCTCGTTATTGCCATGCACAGGCGGTGGCCCACAATACCTTCATCAGTCTAACAAACATGCTCGCTGATTTATCTCCCAGATTGCCATCGAAAAATCCTCCGAGTTGCTGTGACGCAGGAGGACAGCGGCGGTTCTTTGCTGCTTCCACAAGTTTGGTTAAAAGTTTTGTTTCATCAAGGTAGAGGTCACTTCTTGTGTTTTTTCTTCTGACGGTGTTCAGAAGAGCCTTGTAAGAAACAAGATATACCTCCCGATCTCCCAATCCAGAGTCCTTCAAGTTCTTCTCCACGCTCTGACGAGTCTGAGACTTGTATCTCTCGATTGCAACGTCCAGCACTGTTTCAAGTTGAGACGTCTGCTCATCTTCATCCAATAATTCATCCTCTTCAATGCTGTCCACCAAAGTCCTCTTTATGTTTTCAATCTGATAATCGGATTTCGAGCGAACGATAAAAGCCGGGATCTTCCATCGCTCGCAGTTTCGCAAGATGGCGATATCGGTAGCCGTGAAGCGATTGTCGAAGAGCACAATGATGGCATCGAAGATGTAGAGACCTTGTTTGTTAAAGTAGTCCCAATCCTTGATGGTAAGCGTGCCTGCTCCTGGAACATCGTACCAAACACAAGGCTTTTCGGGGCTCGGATCGGGATAACGTCCTACTGCGACAGTTGTCTCGGTAAAACCCGTAGCAGCAGCGTTTGCAGTTTGATTGAGGACTCCACGAAAGGCGTTGACCAGAGAGGACTTCCCACTACCCGATAACCCAGCGACAGCGAAGTGGAATTTACCTTCCTGATACTGATATGCCTGGAGCGTACGAGCATACTCCTCTGGAGTGGGCCAGGTGACAGGCTGAATACCATTCGCCAGGTCATCTTTCGCTTTCTTCATCTCTTCCATCGCCTCTTGGGCAGCTTTGTTCGACCTCTCTTGTTCTACTCTAGCTTTCTCGGCAGCAGCTTCCGCTGCCTCTCTAGCGATCCCCGCTTGTCTCATAGCCTCTTCTGCTTCTGTCTTTCTTTTCTCGGCCTGTTCCCTTTCACGTCTCTCTCCCTCTGCCCGCTCTCGTTCTCTACGTGCATTTTCCTCTCCTTGCCACGCTCGCCGGTCAGCATTTCTTTTCTCCTGTTCTGCCCTTTCTCTCCACTGTCTTTCCATCTCGGCTCTGCGATTGGCTTCTTCCATAGCTTCCCTTGTCCGCCTATCAAATTTAGCTTTCTCTGTGTCGTCGTTGGATGGCTTCGTGTTGAGTGCGTTTCAAAGCCTGCTGGCACGGCCTCCCAATGACTTTGATTGCAATGAGTACGAGAGGAGGTGAAAACGAAATGGAATCTGGTGAAACGATGGAGTATGATGTTGAAGTTCTCTTCAGTAGAAGGATCTCTGTAAGCGAGATCTATGGTAGGTAGTAGCATGGGTTAGTCACAACAAATCTCGATATCTACTCGTGTACAAACGAGCCGGTGTTGAATAGACTCACAGAGTTCTAGGTGCTAAAGGATGTTTGAAGAGGTCCGGCGAAAGGGTGGGTAGGGCTAGTGAAGCTTGCACTTATCTTTTTTATGCTATTCGGTTGTCATAAGAACATTTCAAACATGACAGTGACATTACGGTCCCTTTCATAAGGACGGCGATGTTCTTTTGTGAGTTTTGTGAGACTGTCAAAGAAAGTTCTATTTTTCTTGGACTTATTCACGCTTCATCGATCATTCCGCTGACTCGTGAAGCACAGCGATCGTAATAGATGAAAGTTTAAACAAGTGCTATTCGATAGCAAGGATCGGGATTCAAGCCACACAGTTGGCAGAGATCTTCCAATCCTTGAAAAGAGCACGATCAAATCAAATCAAGACCCGATAGGATTCAAAGGAGGGTTATAGACGACAAGGGTTCGTGAAGTTTACATATGATCAGGATACGTAGTTTCCCGTTATGCCTTACCCAAAGAAGGGATAAGGTTCAACCTTTGTGTAATGTCACAATCCTTCACCATTCCACGGAGTCAACTGAAAGCCATCCATGCACCAACCGCGATATCCACTTAAGTCTACGAGAAGTCCGATTCGCTGTTTGTCGCACATGCTACATGGCATTAGGGCATTGACCCATAGATGGATAGTAGCTTGTGCAGTTCTGAATAGACGCTGACTGTGCTTCATTCAGAAAGTACAAACTTGGAAATGATACAAGTACTTACACTGGCTAGGGTATAGGGTGCATTCTGAAATGTGCTATACTCAGTACAGCATCTGTGACGAGCGAAATTTAAAATTGAATGAGCACTACTTACTCAACTGAGCCAGAGTTGTGGCAGTTGACGACTTATAATTAAGGAGGGACATCCTGGGACATCCAAAGTCCGCGGCCACGAATCGAGTGCGGAACGCTTGGGCACCGAATACCAGTTTCGAACAACGTTTTTGATGGTGTAGGCAAATGCCAACGTTTTTGGGACGGACAATTGCCTTATCGGGCGCCACGAGAAGGTCGATGTCTTTGCAAAAAGTTTCATGTAAAGATGATGAAGTCAAGTGGGCGACCGCAAGCGTGGCAAGCATGCCTGGACCACCTGGCCTATCAATCGTCACCAGACCGACGAAGTCGGAAGCTTCTGATCCAAACAGGACCACATCGGCACCACGACTCTTTGTGAAGTACGATTCAACCTTTGTAAACTCGCGTCTCGTAATTCCTCCTTTCAGTTGGCCTCGTAACAAGGATATGACTGATTTTTATAGCGCCACTCAACAGATACAACAGACCCTTGAAGTGTCAGATACTACTGGTTGGCTATAAGTATTACATACTTACCCATTCTTCTCGAGTCCAACAAACGCTCAAGTAGAAAGCCAGTGGTGTAATGCATATGGAATAATTCAATAAAGTTACGGGGAACATTAGAAACAAGGAAGCAGTAGAGAGGATGGCGCACTTTCATCCAATGGAGACGACGAGCTATGGAAAAACTCTTGTCGAACGGAGAGACAAGGTATGCTTCAGCAATTTCTATCTTAGTGTACATTGTAGATTCTAGCGATGTAAAGGGACAATAGCATATCATGTCAGTACTCTAAGCAAGCCAGCGAAATTCTTCATTCTTTCAAACCTCTCCTGGGTAAACTCATAACATTCCGGTAACCCTGTATCCTCCCAAGTCCCACCTTGCATCAGTTTGACGAGACCAGGAGCTGCGGTGAATATTCTTGCCTTTTTCAATAAATAGGTCAATCAGTGTTACATGGTTGCATGGATGAGTTTGGATAGAGAATTAAAATTTAAAGATTGAGAGACTCAAGAGAAAATGGGTTGCACGTACCATACCATGTCCATTATGTCCTGAGCATATCCAAAGTCCAGCTTTGCCTGGGACAGGTCCGATGATGGGAAAACCATCCGAAGTCTAGCAAACATACCAAAAAAAAGGTTTGAGGTAACTGCGAATGAGAAAAAAGAAACGAGAAAGCTTTGAGAACGCGTACCATCCCCATAATTCCACTCCACTGATAATCCAATCCTTGTCCAGGCCCCGCATCTAAATCCCTAGAACAAACCCCATCATTCTCAGTTCAAGTCCATACATCTATGCAAAAACAAAAAGAAAAGAAAAGAAATCTACGATCACTCACCAACCCTTCTCTCCCCATCCTGATCCTTTAACTATAAACTCCCTCACCGCATCCGACACTGAACCGATCCCACTCAACCCATCGTTTGTTCTCTCCTCAGGATGGTCCTTGACCCATTTGAGAAAATCACCTATTCCTGGATTACTCCCGCCAAAGAGGACGATACCATCGGTGGAAGAACGAGGGTTGATAGAGAATAGGGCGTTATGGGGAAGGAGAACGCCGTAAGTGTTTTGAAGGGAGTGAGAACCAGAGAAGGAAGGTGGAGGGATGACTTTGTCGCAGCTGTGCGTTGGTGGAATAAGAAAAAGACCGGGTTTGGATAGAAAATTTGAGTGTCAGAAATGAGGAACTTTCAAGAGATCGGGAGAAAGACACGGAAACGGGAGCGCCGGATGTAGAGAAAGACCCGAACCGCAGATGGGAAGAAGATTAAATAACTTCGGAACTAGGAAAGAAGGAGAAGAGACAGGGAGAGAAAGAGGCACGTACAGATGAGGTGTCGGTAGAATTATACCTTCAAACTCGGGTAATAAACCTGCCGTGTATGCGTTGGTTGCGAATACCACCGTATTGGCTATTGTAACAGACCCTCGGTCGGTTTCTATTACCCATCTTCCTTTACTTTTATTTTCGTTCTTATTGTTATCGACCTTCGAGTCTTCTTCGTCTTGAACCGTAGAGATGAGTTTCACCGATTTGACTGTCGTCCAAGTCTGCAAGTTGAACTTGTCTTTGCCGAAGGAGAGGCATTGGTCGATCATATGAGCGACGACTTTCCAAGGATAGAAAGAAGCTGCGTCCCAAGAAAAAGTGGAAACTGCGTTGGGAATTTTGGAACGCTGTTATTGAACGTGTAACGAGCTGCGGTCAGTGTGAATGGAATTTTTTTTCTGCTAGCTCGAAGTTGAAACCACGCTCACTTTCCTAGCCTCCTCTTGGTCTTGTATCCATTCCACCCCGTCAACTTTGCCTCCATCTGCTTTCAGCTGAGTGAAATTCTCTGCGCATTTCGTTGCGACTTCTTCTGTCATTGCTACGTCCAACTGAACAGCATATCAGTTTCATAGTGTTATAATCTACTTGCTAGAAAGAAGAAGCCAAAGCCACATACCGTTTTCCCAACCCACAAGTCACAATCTATAGCCTCAGTCTTCACATACTCGACCAACTTCTCAAATGTCTCCTGCTCGTTTGCCAAGATCTTCAAAGCTTGCTCCCTTCCCACTCTAGACTTGTATTTCGAGTATCCTCTCCACTAGAGGGTAGAACATACGTCAGTCTCTGATCTACAGCTATGCCTCTTCCGTACGATATATACAATTCAAAACACAGGCTCACACATACCTGGTCCGGTTTACAATGCCCCGCATTCCTTCCCGTCGCTCCAGAACACAACTCCCTAGCTTCGAGCATGAGAATAGACGAGGGTGGATTTGAGCTTGAGAGAAGCTTGAGTGCAGTGAGAGCACCCGTCATCTGAGGGGCGGGTGCGCGTTCAGGAGAGAGAGACGAGAGGGTCAGCGGTTTAACACCGAAGTGTTTGAAGGAAACCCCAGCTCGAGTGATGACTCACTCCACTTCCGATGATGACCACGTCTGCCTCCTCTGGTACATTCTCCGTCGTCCGATGATCAAGTAGAGGGTTAGCACGGACACCTTGAAGCCAGTAAGACAGGCTCTGAGCTTTCAGTTGGGGGAAGGGAGGGTTCAGAGATGACGTTTCTTTTTCGTGGGTTTGAGAAGAGCTATTGTTACCCATGGATAAGAGTGCCAATGAGAGAGTTAAGAATGACTCAGTGAGCGCAAACGCGCTTAAGTGTTTGAAGTTTTGGGTATAAAAAGAGTCAAGTCTATCGTTAAAAACTGGCAGGTGGAAATAAGAGATAGGAAGGGAACAACAGTCCGATAAGCTGAGCTGTCAGTGGAAGATATTGTGTTAAGTATCATATGTTTGATACTTAACACAGAAGAATGAGATATGACTTTTGGGGGTTGTGTCTGAGGGCTCGGCCCGAGGTCTTTGCGAAGATGCCCAAGAGATCACGTGACCCTACACGTGAACATCCTACGACGCGTCGCGATGGCGAGACACGTCTCTGAAAGGGAAAGTGGCATCTACGCCCATTCGGGACGAGACCTGAGCATCTGGGTGGCCAAAGGGAAAGAGGCTGGTAACTAGTTCCAGGCCAACCCAAAGCTGAAAAGAAGGGTGAGGTGGGTGGGTCGAAACGAGCGAGCGCGACCGTCGTGCAAGTGAGCGGGATGAAAAAGGAAAGCGGTGACGAATCTGTTCGACGTGGCAGACGCGTCCAGATTCGTCACGTGTCTCTTCCACTCCGGTCGCTAGCTTATCCTCAGATAAGCCTTCGTTCCTTCAGCTTATCGCGGATCTCCCATGGCCAAGTCAGATGATTTTTTTGATTTATGCGCCTAAATGATGATTCCTGATACCAATAGGACGGATAATTCGGAGCCTCGTTGGCGTAGTGGTAGCGCGTTCCACTTGTAATGGAAAGGTCACTCGTTCAATCCGGGTACGAGGCACTCATAATTTCTAGTATCTTTTTTTGTAGTCATGTATAGATAATTTCAGGAAACAGCAGGTATAACCACACAATATAGGTAGTGCATTCTGGTAAACATGTTCGGTCTGACTACACGGAAGGCATACTTACTCAGAAACACCAAACAAATCCCAAGGACCTCACCAATATCCAGAATAAGTCGAAGCCCTTCCTCTCCCCCCTCTTCTCCCGCTCCCCTCCTTACTCAGTTGATCAAGATTAGCATCAACCGGGGGTTCTGAAGGGTACCCCATCCCGACCCCGCTACCAAATCCCAAATCCCCCAGTCCTTGTCCTTGCTGTCTCCTCCTACTGGCACGTACAGGCAACCTAGTCAAACGATCATTATCTTTTCCCTTCTCCGAGTCCGACTCTGGCACAGAAACGCCCCACCCAAACGCAGCCTTAACAAGGTCCGAAGTCCAGCTCTGACTCTCCGGTAGTAAACTCGTCCGAGGTTGGTCGTGCCCATGTCGAGGTTGTTCCTCCTTCTCTTCCTCCCTCTCTTGAACCTTCTTTTCATCGAAAGACTCGGACGACGACGACGACTCCCTTCCTGACCGAATACGTTCATCTTCCAACCCCTTTTCCAAATCCGGGAACCACCCAGACCCAGACCCCGACCCGATCCCAGCATAAGTATGAGACGCAGGTAAACTACTCCTCCCATCTCCGGATCCCCCACTTCCTCCTCCTATTTGTTGTATCCCTTGGCTTTCCCCATCCCTGTATATCTGCTCTCGCCTAATATCCAAGGGACTACTACTGCTACCGCTAGCAGGAATCGGAGGCAAAGGACGTCCGAACACACCACTTCCGCGTCTGAAGCCTTGACGAATCCAACGAGTTTGCGGTTGCAGCAGTGAAACTGGAGGTAAAGAAGTCGAACAAGGTAATGGATATGCTAGACTATCTCGAAGGGTAGGAATCATCGGAGGTTCGGGTTCATCTGTTCGTTCTCGTTCACCCTCACTGGGGGGCTGCTGCTGACCAGGACCATCATCATCATCGTCGTCATATCGGGACGTAGGGAATTGAGGGGCCAAAGATGAGATTGGTTGAGGGTCGCGATACGAATCTGAACCAGAAACAGGTTTACAATCGAAATAACCTAACACTTGCGAGGGATGCGAGGAAGGATGAAGATGAGAATAAGATTGAGAGGAAGTGTGAGGGAATAGACTCGGATGGGTGTAAGATTGGGATGATGATAGAGGTTCGACATGATAAGGTGTTGTTCCAGCCATATAATTCAGGTTTCCTCCTCCTCCTAAGGGCCCTGAAGACGAAGGGAAGGAGCTATTGGGCATGTATTCGATAGTGGCCTGGAATTCCAAAAATAAATATAACTTCATCAGGTCCCGAGGAGAGGCGAAAAACCAAAAAAAAAGAAAGAAACGCACCCTATGGGGAGGAGGAGGCGGCGGCGGCGAAGGTACAGTCAAAATCGGTAAAGACCGTCTCTTAACAGGTGAACAAGCGTTCTCGATGTAACTACGCGTTCGTTTCGGTTCTCCCGCGTCTCTATCACCTCGAGGTTCCCAATGGATATTATCAACTCCCATCGTCGAGATATTGAGTCCGTGACCGCTTTGTCGTTTCGTCTTATGCACATGTTCATCGATGACCAGACCATGGCTATCGCGAGATCCTGAAACTAATGTCGAAGACGCAGAGAACCTCTCCTTCGTACCGCTGATCCTAGTACTGTCCTCGTCTTCGTCTTCTTTGAACTCCCGGTGCTTAGGATCAGGCGTCCTAGCCCATGGAACGTCTAAAGCTCTTAACGGCGACTTTTTGTGATCTCTTCTGATCCCCATGAACCACGAGACAAAAGCGATGACACATGCTATGAAGGTGATGACACCCAGGACAAGACCGAGGTAGAAAGATGCGGTATGGGAAGTGGAAGATGCGGAGCTTGCGCTGGCGGAGGAAGGTGATGAAGAGTTGTTGAAAACGGGAGAAGAGGAAGAAAGAGGAATTGTAGGGATAGATCGAGTGGTGGAGGATATGGAATTCGGAGCCAATGTAGAGCTGGAAAGAAGGGAAAGAAGTTCCGTGGGCACAGTCACGCTGTTCACCGTAGGACTGCTACCACTATCCGATAGCGAAGAAACACTCAACACAAAAGGCGAGGCCTCAGAAGGCTCGGTTTGGTGGAAAGTAGCAGTCCTGCTTGGAGGTAAAGTCAACACGGGGACGACAGTCTCGATTACCGTCGTCATCGTCACTACCGCTCCTGCACCCAACACGCTCGGACTATCACTCACGACCGCTGTCGTATCAGCTCCCACTGCTGTTGTCTCTAAAGGCGGTGCTTCGATAATCGTCGGCACGTCTTGACTAGGACTAGCACCGACCTCAGGAATAGGGTCGGTGAGCGTGATCTCTTGAACGAGTATCGAGCTTTCGCTTTTCTGAGAAGTCGGATGGCTGGGCGGGTTAACATCTTGGTCTTGGTCTTGCACCTGTTCTTCGATGACAAGATGAAGAGGTTGAAAAGCGTATTGTGCTTGTGGGTGTTGGCGAGGAGTTAGGTGTTGGTGGGTGTGCCGGTGCATTAGAACCAGTGTTTAAAGAATAGTAATGTGGGGGAGTGCTTCCAGAGCAGAGGTTCTGAAAATTCGACCCAGTCGAAGAAGTAGTGAGTGTATGGTACAATGGCAAAAAGCAATCGCCGCACGGACCATCTACAACTTGAACGCCTCGAACACGTGCTCTCATCGAGAAAATAACCACGCGCATTCAGAGTTGCCGCTGCGCATAGCCCACTGCAGAACAGTTCTTGACCATGATGGATGACCATATCAACTAGTGAAGAAAGAATAAAAAAAGCGCTATATCGTCCATCGCTGTCAAATTGAACATTCTTGGCTACACCACCTCTCCGAGTAGTCATTGCCGAACCTTTAGGTTTGGCTCCTTACACGAAGTTTTCTCTGGGGGAAGTTGGCCCTAAACTATTCACACGGGGTACTAAATTACCTTGCTTGCTAGGTCTCTCCACCCTCTTATTCACGTGCCCACACTCCCGAATAAATAAAGCCAAAGCCTGCGACGCCTTCTATCGCAAATAAGACCAAATACACTTCCATTGCTCCGATACGTCTGCGTTGCCCGTCTTCAGTCACTCATCCGTCGTCTGTCTTCAAGTCCTCTGGATCCTTCTTTCCTTCTTTTCTCCTTCAACGCTGACAGTCAAATGTCCACAATTTGGTGAGTTCCAATGCGGCGGTGCCTTACTTCCCGTATAAATCTTTTCTTCTGCCAGACTGCCGTTACACTCAACGTATTTCTTCTCAGTTTCTTCCCATTATGGCCGTTACGCTCGTCGTGTTTGGACAACGTCATGACCTTTTTCGGACCGGTGTAGTTATACAGAATTGATTTGTATAGAAACCATTTAATAGAAGTTGATACACTACATGCTGTGGAACGGGGTCGGTGAAAATCCATGAGGCATTCTGCACATTAGATTCGGTGCAAGCAAGGTCGGAGCCGACGCAGTCGGCACTTCCCTAGTATGGTAGCCACTACTAAATATAACCATTTCCGATAGCTTCGGTCTCCGGAATCGGGATGTTACTAACCGCGTCATTATCCAGTACTAGTATCCATCCTGCTTGCTTTTTGCATACTTAGGGCATGGCACCGTACTCATATACGGGTACAACCGTATTCAATACGGGTCATAAGAGAGTCAGAATCACCATACCTGTACCGTACATCTTTTCTGAAGGTCAAGACGGTACGGATACAACCTGTTACCCGTCCGGTATACGACATATACGACCACAGCCCTCTTACCGTCAACATGGACCACTAAAACTGAGTCCGACAAGGACAAGGTTGTGCATTTGGAAGAGCCCTAGTTAGAAACTGGGTGGTTTCCAATGAGATATAGGGACGACATTTTGAACTCTTATCAAAATGATGAGCCGCTGTATTCTTGTTGAGGCACTTAATAGCAATAAAAGTGAGTTGACAAGTACTAGAAATAATTTTACAAGTGTAGAAATCGCTCAACTACTGACTATATTGCTCTATCCAAGACAGCAAATTAGCTTCGGAGCTCCCAAAAGATGCCCGACTGTAGTACGAATGTATACAACACATTTTTGTCTACACCATGATCAACTTGAAGGTTCGGCCCTCGCCGCTTGCGGCCATACCCCCCAGTCATCAATAATCGTCTACCAAGACCTCTCGATACCGAAAGCTAAAACCGAACTGAGCACCAGCGCACATCGAACGATGATACTCTCCGCTCTCCAGACATAGGATCCTATTCTGTAGTAAAAAATCCGACCAAACATTGGTTCTCATCGACGTAGGTACCTAATGCTAATTACAGATGTACTTTACAAAAGCTTCGCAATATATCAATACAGGTAACGAAAAACCTTTTCTCCGCTCTATGGCTTGGTCAGCGGTGGTACCTTCCAACTTAGCGGCTTGCTTCACTCGATCTCGGTCGGCATCCTGGATTGCCCCTTCGTTCATTTTCGTCGAGTTTCTGATTCTCCTTGGGCAACCGTGGCGTTTGTCTAAGAACTGAAAAAAGCATAGCCTAAGTGATGTGACGGCAGATGAGGAAGAAGAAACGTACTGAGAGTCAAAGAGTCAAAGGCGAGCTAGAAACGAGTAGACGGAGTGAGTTGATCATCGATTGCTCGTACTTTCGGTGCCTATTTCTCTTTCCAGACAAAGGACCCCGATCCTCGAGGCTCGAGTCAACCTAAGCGATTGCATTTCAGGTATACTGATGTTGATGGTACTGTTTTTGTACTCTAGACCGCAAGTGTGATGGCAGTCAAGGTTGCCTCTACTCTGAGCCAGTTGTTAACACTGTGCGTGTGCATACGTGTACTGGCAGCGCTCTGAACGTTGAGCGTTACTGCATGTTGCGTCTGTTGGTGTTCGAGGCTGAGAAGCCATTCTCAGTATTTAGCGATTCATTTAAGGTGTTGATGGGTATAGCTAGTTTTTTTGGCATAGCACATGAGTTCATGAGCGCTTTTGTCTTGATGTTAGTACTTGATTTTGGCCTTGTACATGTCGTGCTTATTTGTGTTTAACGTTGAAGGCGTTGAGCGTTAATGGTTGATACATTGATGGTGTCCGATAATTTACGCCACTGATCTCAGACTGTTGATACATTTGCATTATTTACGTGGATCATGCGGTGCTTTGAGGCTCATAGCTAGTTTGTTTCAGGAGCACATTATGCATGAGCGCTTGGGTCTTGATGTAAGTGCTTGATTTTCGCCTCATCCTTCGCGATTATTTGTGTACTCGTTGACGGCGGTGAGCATCAGAAGATGATCAGACCGATTCCGAATTTCTCTCATGCTTGCTGTATGCTCATTTCAAGCTCTGTCGTGCATCATGCCGTCCTTTGTTGCTGGAGCTCTATGTTTCAGGACCATCACTACAGGTTTCTTATCTGTGGACTCGGCTTCCATTGTCTCTCCTGTTGTCCTTGGGACACAGTCAATCTTTGATGATGTACGTCTATTGTCTGGATCGTCATTCAACTCTTAAATTAACTGATGAAATCCATGTTAAGTACGAGATCATTCGACGAGGTAATCTCCGTCTTTTAGAGGAGATTTCCAAAGAAGTTGTTGATGAGAATGATTACTATCATTCTCGACGAGTACATCGTCTTCGGGCCCAGAAAGGTCTGAAATTTACCAGATCTGCATATCGTGTTCAGGTGATAGGTCAGAATCTACCACGCAGTGTTGCTGTTGTATATGGAGGCGAGGATGCTCAGGCTGTAAGTGTTTACCTTTCTGAAGTTAAACCTCAGGAACCCTTGCTGAGATTTGACAATCAAAGGCTTGGGAGAGAGATTTCTTGCTCTGTTCCACAAATCAGTAAGCCTCTCATGTCTTGACTAATCTATGCTATATCAATTATTTCAACATAGTCACCCCAATATTGCTCATCTTTTTGGATTGACTCGGAGTTTATACTCACCTGGCCTTGTGTTTTTTAATGGTCAATCAAATCATGTCCGAAGAAAGCTTAAGCTCACTTATCAGACAGATCTTATTCCTGCAAGACTACTCTGGGAAAACGGATCAGCAATCGTTCGGTGTTACATTGCACACCGCATTGTGAGCTTTTCATAGATATTATACTGCTACTAATGCATATGTCTGTACTAGAGAAAAGATATTGACTCTCATGAATCTGATCATTGTTTCTTATCAGTGTTTAACTCCATCATTGGTGTAAGTCTTCCATCTAACAGGTTGATATCTTAACTGAGTTTCTGTATCATATTAGGGTACATGGAATGCAACCTTCCTTCAGCCTGATACAGGACTATTCTGTATCTCGCCCATTCATTCCTTTCAAGATGCTGGATACAGACCATCTATTGGCCGGATAGATCCAAAAGAGCCTGCTCTGAGTCCTTTGCCTGCAGCTTCATATGATGATTCCTATGTTTTGTCCCATTATTTAAACTGGCCAAGAGGGGGCATATCTCCAGAGCTGGCCTTCCAAAAAGACATATCCTTTAGGAATCCCTCGTATTCTGTCTTTGATCACAATCCCAAGCAAACAGTTTCACTAGCTGTCATAACAAGCACTGTTCCAGCTACACCTCCAACTATTATTGGAAAATTCAAAAATCTACAATACAGGGTACTTGATGAGGAGCTGTCACATCCATCCTCCATACAGAATACTCAAGATATGTTCAAAACTACAGATAAGGAGATGGAGATTACAATTTGGATGGGAAAGTGGGTGGGAGGAGAATTTGTAGGGCAGAAAAATGAACCATCAAGTGGGACAGTATTAAAAGGATGGACTAGGTGAATCTTATTTCTTATTCATTGCACTGAGATCTGATCATGTCTAGTAGAATTTCTTATGACAAGTTCTGGTCATATTCTACTCAAAAATGCTACCATTGTGATCACAAATGGATGTGGAACTTTTCTGCAGCTGTTTATATTGATCAGAGTTCTCAGGATTGGCTTTCTGCTACTTGGTTATCACAAGCACAATATTTTTGTGATGCAGTAAATGGCCTATATAAGGACATCCCAGGAAGTGCTGGTAAGCTCTAAGTTATATAACTTGCATGCCTTGAAGCTAATCTTTTTATAATGACCATTGCTGATCTATCTACTCCTTTAGCACTGCTTTCTAATGTTTGCTTCCACTTCCTACCAAGATATAAAAATCATTACTCTCTTTTACACCCTAATTTTGGTAAAATCTTCTTGTTCATTGCCCCAATAACTGCCAGCCATCTTTCTGGAACATCTGGAATAGATGTATGTTGGGGGAATGATGGCAATGATCTCTTCCACTGGTCATTTAATCCAGAGGGGTCTTGTCCATTGTCAAAAAGGGTCGCTGAAACTCTTGGACTCCCAGAATTGATTCCAAATGCTAGCATTTCCACACAAGGTTTTGCAGATTATCAATATGAAGCTACAAAACAGTTCCAACTATTCAGAGGGTACAACCCTTCTACTCAAGAATTTGCTCAGAGGCATGGATTACCTTTGGTTGATATCATTTGGCCAGATGGCAAGACTGGACCTGGTATGTGTATTTACCCAAATCTACTACAAGGTTTCTGATAAAGCCATTTCTTGATTAACCACATTGCGGGTTAAGATGAAGACGGAGATAGTTGGTATGATTGTCAAGAAACCCAGGACAAGAATGGTAATGGTTTGTATGGGACCCCATTTCCAGGTGTGTTTTTCTGGATTGAGAATTGTTCAAATTTATCGCTAATTCACGCTCTTGATGTGATTGCAAATACAACTATCAGATCCCTCTTGGTTCCCAGCTCCAAAAGAATTTGTCGAGGGGTTATTGGATACTTGGTGCTCTGAATGTGGCCAGCAGTCAGAATTGTCTGTGACACCATGGTTACATGGATTCCTCCCGGATTATGAACTAGACACATGGCAAGGTCACCTCTTCCCAATTGCAAGCTATATATTCAAGCGTGATTATTTTTCTTGGTCTCGTTGTCCTGATGACGATAAAGTCAAGGCAGGGAGAAGTATATCCAGCAGAAATCGAAGAAATTCATTTTGATTGAAAATGACCAAATTTCTGTTAACACTACACCATTATGACGTGTATATAAACGTGCTGTTCAGGTCCAGACCAGATCTAGGAAGGGATAACTACGACAGATAGCTAGGGTAAGAATGAATAAAGATCTATAGTATAATAGTATGAAATATAGCACAGAAGCATATGATATACAGCAAGATATTTGAGCAATGCGTAACGGCATGGGAAAAGTACAAGTAATAACACGGTCCATAAAATGTACTCAATCATGATTCTACATGTCTGACTTCACGCGGAGTGGACCAGAGAGAGAAAGAAAAAGGCATGAGGCGAGGACACACAGTAAAAACGCGTGCAAAGATGGCTGAAGTGCCGTGTGATGTGTGAGATTTGTTGAACCTTCAAGAAAGGATATATCATTGGTAAGTCTGCATGAGAGAATGTGTCCTATAATAATTGCGAATTAACAGAGATACGTTGTTGTAAATACTACAGATTCTCTCTCGTTTCGGTGGTTCAGCGAGCAGAGAGTACATGTACACACCTAATGTGAGTTGTATCTATAAACATCACTACATAGAATAAGAAAGGATGTGTGAAGACTTGAAAGCTACAATCTAGATCATAGAAGTACTGTATTGATTAGACGAGATTTTAGATGTTCCAGAAGTAGAAGGTGCAGGAATGATCCCTTCTGCATCATTACGAAGCTCGGTTGGGAGAGCTTTAAGCCTGTTCCTCAGGTTTTAGAATATTTTGTCGTTGTCTATTGTGAGGCTGTGAGAATTTACAAACTTAACACTGAAAGTCGAATGTTACTGTGGAGCTGTAGTTTGGACTCACGAGCTGATCTAGGAGATACTTAAAAAGTATGAGAGAGAAATTAACATGAAGTGGAGTTTGCAGGTGCAAGGCCTGTGGCAGGGCCTACTTCTGCTTCTTCTATCGTCGATATCGTCAAATACCGGCGGTCAAAAAGAGTTCTATTTGTTTGATCAACCTGGGAAAAGGGACGAATCAGGATAAGAGGGCCCCTTTTACTAGATTTGTGCAGCTTCACTAGCTCGGCCGGTGCATGATAACGAGAAGTCCCTACGCAGGAGACCGGCGGCCCATGATAATTAGTAAATACCCAAATGAGCGTCATGGTCTGACCTGTTTATGGGCGAGTATTGTTGGAGAAAGGTGAGCGCTAGTGAGCTTTTTACTCGGCCTAGCCACGAGGCTCACCGAGATGTATCGAGCCACCGTTTTCATCGTATTGAGGGCAATAATAAAACAGATTATCACGCTCCACATGCAGGGGAATTCAAAGCTCCGTTTTCGATCTATTTTTGGGGCCGTTTTACGATCCCGTTCCTTTGTTCGGGAGACCACCGGCATTGTCTGTCTGCCGAGGACTTTAGAAGCATCAGTGATCGCGGGCTCATCCTGAGCAAAAGCGAACGTGAAAATGGATGATCGAAAAACGGAGCTTTGAATTCCCCTAATGTGAAAGAAGCGCTCGCCAGTCCGATCAGAAGTGAGCTTGAATCGTGCCGTGACGTTGCCGCAAGCAGACCGATGGCGAGTATACGAAGCTTCTTGGAGAGAGCAGTGGCGAACCGAGTAAGGGAGTGCTACTCCGCGGAATTGAATAAGTTTCTGCCACCGGAAATTAGCGCGTCGGGCATGTCAAAAACCTATAAAGGGAGAGAGAGACCACGTCCAGCCTCAACCAGCAGCACCGCTTCAGTCTACAGTGACCACTCTCGAGATTCCATTCCATTGAAGACTCCAACCCCACCCATCTAAACCGCCAGAATGGTCCGCATACTCACCTCCGCCATCCTTTTGCTGGCCGCCTTCATGACGGTCGACGCTTGCAAGTGGTGCCAATGCCTGAGAGATGACGGCGCCCATTGCTGTGTTTATACGGTAAGACCCACAACTTAGTCTCACACCCTTCTTACCGAGTCGACGCGTGTACTGACATGTCTTTCTTGTCCAGACGGGAAAAAGTGACACCGATTGCCATACCTTGTGTCAGCAAGTGCACGACGCGAATGGTAACAAGTGCAGCACCTCATCGTTGAATTACAAGTGTGCGACGCTGTCCGAATGCAACTACCGCTCGAAATGCCGCGAGTCTCACGCTTGTCTGACTTGAACGCTGCCCGAGGGTAGAAGACCGACTTTGTCTAGCTGGGAATGTACGAAGGGGAAGATGCAGTGGGATGTTTGGGCAAGACAGTGTGGTACAATGATACGAAAGTCTTAGATTATGAAAACAACTGTAAAGATTCGCATGCAATTATAATAATACTCAGAAAAAGCGCCCAATTCCAGCTTATATGCAGCAGATTTCATAAATACACAATTTTTTCGATCGTGGTGCTCACCTATAAGCTCGCTCGGCTTATCTCGGCTTGACATCCGAGTTCTGGCATTTAGAAACGCGGCTTCTCCGTGTTCTAGACCATATGACATCTTCCCTCGTTTTCATTTGCCACATCGACTCGTTCGCAGTGATTTAACCTTTTCCAGACAAGTGTCTAATTGGGTATCTCTAATATGCACTTGATGCCTCGCGTTCTCGGTACTGTATAAGAAGCTAGAAGCAATTACACTGAGTAAAGTCACTTGGAGAGAGTCCTACGACATACTAGAGAGGCATACCTTGCTTTCTCCGAAACCTTTCCCAAAGCAGAATGAGTGGGTTGAGGGTATCATGAGGCAACAACGTGCCCGTGCTCGAGCCCGGAATTAAGAGCTAAATAATGCCACAGTATGTCCGTCCATTGATTATGCACGTATGGCATGGCGTCTATACGAATTTAGATTAGTTATGCGTAAGGCAGGACAAAAAAGTGAACGAAATGAGCTAAAAAAAAAGTGAAAGTGAAACGAAGAAAGAAAGGGTTACTTGTTGAAGCACAAACGACAAAAAGTAGTGGGCCTTACAATGCAAACAATCCGACCTGCCTCTCTGACTCACTGTCAACGTATGCGCATCTCCTCTCTGCAGATCCATGTTCCAGAAATCCAAATAAATCCATTTGGCTCCTCTCGTCTCGCCTTCTCCTTCCCGCCATAATTCACCAGCACGGTCCTCCTCGTACCTTGCAATTTCATCACGCCAAACAAGATTCCGAATCCCAAACGAATCCCAATCCCACTCTGCAACATCAGGTTCTTGGTTTTCTTTCTGGCTGAACCAGTCTTCTAACGTAACTCTTCCATCAAATTGCCAGCTAGAATGGAGTCCCCTTGCCCCTCGAGCAGGAAGGAAAGGTTTAGTGAGCTGTGTACACCTTGAATGACCAGGGGCAATTGAGCGAAAGAAAACGGTTGTTTGTCGTAAAGGTGCGAGTGCTGGGATGATCGTATGGACCATTTCGGCATAGGCATGTTCAATACGAGCTCTGATTATTTTCATAGGTAAGGTTTTTGGTATATAATCATGTAAGGCTGCGCGAGACCACTTTAATGAGGCCAGAGAGAGTTGGAGGGAAATGAGCCCACGAACGAGGAATTGGGAGGAAAGAAGCACAAACGCACATGAGCTCCACTGGACACTATAACCAAACTATCCTCATTGACCCCTTCCTCTCCCTCTCTCGGCATCGTCATCTCATCCAAAAAGCCCACCCAGTCCTCCACATTCGTAAGCTTGGGCCACCCATGCACATACCCCATCTCCGTCCTGAAGAACCTATTCAGCTCTTTCGGCCCTACGAGCGTGTCATCGACTATATGCGTTAAAATCGGTCTTTTGGCCCTTTCTGAAGGTACGGGAGGAAGATCTGGGTAACGTTCCGCGATTCGAGCGAGGAGAGCGTGAGTGTTGGGGTGATTGGTGTCGAGGCCGTATTTGTAGACGTCCGGATGGTCATGGAGAGGCCAAGAAGGGTGGTTTTCTATAAGGAAGAAGGAGGATTTAAGGAGACGGTGACGGATGGTCATGAAGTGTTGACTTGTTAACGAGTCTAACACACAGGAATTTGAATTAGTTCAAATGAAAATGGAAACCGGAAGTGTGTAGTAGAAACACACCTCCGATAAGAAATAAACCACCAGGAGACCTCAATAACCTGATAAGAAACTCCTCCGTATCAAATGGCACTATTTCCCCAAAATCCGATTCCCAAACCCAGTTAGACATCTCTAATACACGTCTTCGTCCACCTTCATTTTTCTCCTCTTCAGACATCTCCGAGTCGATTCCTTCCCCTAGAGGCGGGTGCGGCTCAGGAAGAGGAAACTCCAGACCGTTGGGATTGTAGGTGATGGCATGGAATGCTTCTTCGTAAGTCGTAAATTGAGGAACACGAGGAACCCAGTGGCCGTAGGCGCATTTCGTTGGAGGACAGTATCGCTCGTACCGTTGCTCTTCAGGATCAGGCTTGTTGGAGTATTCAGAAGTGTTGAGGAAGTTCGAGTGCGTGGCGGCGACAGGGTTTAGAGAATGAAGTGTGTTGTTGGTAGTAAGCTGAGTGTTTTCCTGTCCTTGTTTGTCAAACTTTTCCAAGTCGTAAGTGTCATTCTTCCATGCCGAGAATAAAACCAGAAGAACGGTGCCAGTCCCGAGAAGATAAAGAATATACCGAAGACGCGCTCTCATTGAAATGGTTGAGATCATGTCTTGAAGGAGGGAGGAGAATCTCACTGGACTAGGGGATACGGAATGCATCATTTGTGAGTTTTCGGCTAATTCACTCCCACCAGAATGTCCTTTTTAGGGCGATTCCGCATACTTGAGAACGAATTAGCCAAGTGATCTCAAAAATGATGCATTCCGGAATCAAAAAACCCTTACAGGGTTTTGCATTCCGGGTACGGAATGCATTATTTTGAGATTTTTCGGCTAATTCGTTCCCAGGCCACCAAGTGTTTCCAGCGCGGAATCGCCCTAAAAAGGACACACTGGTGGCCTGGGAGTGAATTAGCCGAAAAATGATGCATTCCAGTACGGAATGCAAAACCCTGTAAGTGTAACGAAGCTGGTCATGTACAGAAGCGGCCGCAAGAATTCTAGCAGAATCTGCTGTTGGAGGCTGTTGGTGGAATGTTGAGGAATTACGAGACCGGAGTTTACGGAGGTCCTTGGGCCGGTTCCCAAATATGAAAGTCAAGTGGGCAAGTACGAGGCCTTTGCCATGGATGATGGAACGGCTCGACGGATTTTGATCCAAACAGGACCACACAGTGATGACCTTGGATTGGTAATAATGGTCTTGACAAACAAGACCACAATCGATTGACCGACCGTCGGCGTGGCGAAAAGTTGTGCGTAAAAGACGATTCCTCCTTGCAGTCGGCCTCGTAATGTATCCTCCATTTGCAAAATCTTATGATTCTTCACACGGTTATGGCTTCTTATGGCGCAAGTTCTAATGAAAACGGTCAAATCGCACCATGGGTCTATGTACAGAGGCGGCAGCAAGAACTCTATACCAGCGACGGGTGCTGTGGTTGACAGTGATATATTCGAATCTTCTAGCAGCTTCTAGCGGCCGCAGGAAGTTTCGGGTGTCGTATTCAACGAGTCGTGGTCGGTTCCTTCTGTCATATGGGGAGACGTAGTGCACCGACGCGTTCGACCATTTGTTGATTATCAAAATCCAAATGACCCAAGTGAATAAGTAGGATCAGTGGATGACTTCCCGTAAGAAATACTTGTAGCTCGACCTGCAATTAATGGCCCAAGTCCAGGATACGATCAGTAGAACTAGTGGTATCTCCGGCTGCATCTGCCGTTTAGAGAAGTCCCTGTATAAACTAAAATCCTGTCAATTTTCGCCCATTTTCAAATTTTGTTGCCCGGCTATCAATCCGACATTAATTGCAGACAGGCTTCGTGCAGATAATCCTTGCGGGAAGTCATCTGAAGTCATCCAGTGATATCCGACTGGCTTTTTTCAAATTTTTGTGCAAGTCTATTTGATTTCGAACAGCCACTTGGAATCTCATCATCTGCACCTATGTATCAGACAGTATAAATACCCAATATCTAAAGCAAAGCTTGCCAACAGATCGTTACGATTATGCCTTCCTTCAAGAAATCTGCTCTACTCCTTTTCGCCCTCATTGTCTGTGCGGCTGCTTCTCCTACTCAGCCGCTTGCTCGTAGCAAAGCCGGCACCACTGGCCGTGCTCTTCCTAATGGTGAGAACCTCCTTGTCGAATCTGGTGTCAAGGGGAGCTAACCAATATGATATTAGGTGGTCTTGACGAAATCCTTGCTGCTCGAAGCACTGGGACTCCTGCTCAGCCTCTTGCTCGAAACAAAGCCGGTACCACTGGCCGTGCTCTTCCTAATGGTGAGAACCTCCCCGTCGAATCTGGGGTTAAGGGGAGCTAACCGATATGATAGGTGGTCTTGATGAAATCCTTGCTGCTCGAAGCACTGGGACTCCTGTTCAGCCTCTTGCTCGCAACAAAGCTGGCACCACTGGTCGTGCTCTTCCTTTCGGTGAGAACTTTTCTATCGACTCTGGCGTGAAGGGAGCTAACCAAAAACCTTCAATATGCTAGGTGGTCTTGATGACATCCTTGCTGCTCGAAGCACCGATCTTCCTGCGGTCGATGACTTGGATTCTGACAACTAACATCCCTCAGTGAACCTACATCAACGGCGACCTCCCTGCAGCTTCCGAGCTTGAGGCAGTCCATAGCACGATTATTGTTTGAAAATGCTTATCTGTTTTTTGAAATGATTGATGGAGTGGCTCGTCGGACTATCTCTTTGGTAAAATGACGAGTGGTATCTGTCTGTTTGGTTTTTCGTACCACGTCGACGAACACCGCGGGTAATAGATCCGTCTTTCGTAGAAAAGGAGAAATAAACTTATAATGGAAAGTTGCTTTCTGGTACCTTTCGCAATCTCTTGAACTTTGCAATGATTTTATATAAAAATGAAAGGTCCGAATCTACATAGCCTTCCAAGTGAGGATGGCATTCCTTTTGGCATAGTCACGTCTTGTAAAGTCGAAATGGTTGAGGCCGATGAGGACGAGTCCTTCATAAACTCTGACCTCGTAATATGCAGTGTGCATAATTGTCGGTACCACTAGTGACCGATCACCATATAGCCGCTTGCCTGCCGGCCCCACTGCATAAAATCGAAGACGCGGACTGACACCTGCAAATATTTGAGGCAGTGAGCATCAAAAGATGCAACCCAAAATTGTCCATAATCTCTATTGACAATGTGAATGCAACTGCAAAATGTAAATCATATGCCGTGCATCGTGAGCTGTCTAAGTGTCAGCTTTCTTATTTGCATTTGATCGCCACCCTCCCTCCTTGCACACCAAGACGGCAGGCTACTATAAGATAGCGGCATTTTTCCCTCAAGCATCTCAATTCTCGATCCAAGAGTCCAAGAGCAGACTAAGTATCAACCTTGTTGCTGTAGACCAGAATACATACATCCATCTAGGAAACTCGGATGCCATCGTGTCTCCTGGTGTCTCCATTTTCGGTGAGGTGCGTCCATTTTTTCGATTGTTATTTAATTCTGAAATTGACTGGTGAATCCTGTTTCCAAGTACCAAATTATTCGACGGAGCAATCTTCGTCTTTTGGAGCAGATTAATAAAGAAATCATTGATGAGAATGATTATTATCGACTAGCACAAGACAAACGTCTGACATGTAACAGATCCACATATCATGCTCGAGTAATTGGTCAGGGTATTGCAGTTGTATGTGAAGGTAAGGATGCTCGAGTTGTAGGTGTTCAACGTTCATCTTTTAAACCCCAGGAACCCTTCTTGACAATATAGTGGGAGAAAGATTCCTTGTTGTTTTCCACAAATCAGTAAGCCTCTCATATCTCGACTATACTTGCCACGCTTGCGGTGACCTGATTGCTTCATAGAGAATTGCTATGCATGGGATTCTGAGGTCGTACAGATGTGCCAAGTAAATACTGTAGAGACATCTAGTATTCGATTTTGGGAAAATTCTAGATGTCTGACAGATAAACGTCACTGTAACCTTCATTCCAATTTATGATAAACATTTTTGTTGGAGTCATGGTATGGTGATTAGGCTGTGTTTGAGATTCGACCCATTTTGACCGGCTTTTTTCGGCTTGTACAAGCCAATAAAGCCTGTCACGCCGACCAGACTGGTTGTTTTACATCGCAAGTTGACTCTGGATTGATTTATTTATTGTTGTATTAGATACAAGACAGCAATGAATCACACCGGGGGTAGAAAAAATTCTTCTCGGAGAAACATTTTGGTGATGGGGGACTCCAGAATATAGAGCTCCATATTAGAGCTCGATGATGCTCTACGCATACGCTGTCCCGACAAGCAAGTAAACAAAAAAGATAAAGCGAGCGGAACAAAAAGGGGTCTAATGATTTGAAAATAAGAGCCTAAAATAGTTGGAATATTTGTGTTGCACGCACATGACTCGACTCGACTCTGACTAGTAGTAGTCGACTCCGAGGAGTCAAGCCAATGTTTGAGTGAGATTGATTTTATTGTCACCTGACTCTAGCTTGGGTCAACCTGAACCACCGTTGAACCTCAAGTGCTGGTTCATTCATTTTCGGCTATTTTTTATAATGAGGGATCACCAATTTGGACTGTCAGTCTTGATTACCTTGACTCCAACTTGAAATGCCGGTAGCTCTCATTTTTTGACTCACTCCTCCTCGGGTCACTTGAGTCATTTGCTTTCATAAAAGTGATTTTTTTAGTAATCTAAATAGGATAAAAAGTGAATACGGAGTGAGATGAAGTGGGGTCCTGACCTCACTACTGAATATTATTTCCTCTTGCATGTTGGCGAAGAAAACCACCTATTTGATGATATTTGCTCTTTAGTCTAGTCACTAGTGCTAGGCCTATTTTCTTTTTTAACATCGTGGATTCCCAGGGCTGGGAAATGAGCTTCCAGGGTTTTTTGAATGGTACCTGGCCTGAGCAGATCAATACCACTAAATAGTATTTGAAAATGCGGAACATGCAAACCATTATGCAAGAGGCAGTATCACCTTCAACTCCTATCCTACAATATGATTCAGCTGCCATTGTTTTCACTAAAGTGTATTTCATTGATTCGTGACTTTTCGTTCAGTGAGTCTCAAATTATGAGAAATCGTTTGCTCTACTATACACGGTGTCACTCATTTTTTGATATCGTACATCACCGAAACATTCCTCTGAGAGGAACTTTTTCCATTTCCGGTGTGAATGATATTAGGATTATGGATATATCCACTTTGTCAGACTTGTGGCTTGCAGCTCGGGAATAAGCCGAAAAGCCGGTAAATGCAGATCACGTCATTCCGTGATGTTTAGTTGGCTAATTAGTCATTACATACCAGACAAGGTGTTCCTCCATATGGGAGATGGTCTATATCTAGACATAGGAAACACCAGTAGAGGTCACCTGAAACTTGTTGGGTGGTAAGAGAAGTCAAATATTTTGGGCCATGATATATACCCACTGGGTATATCATGAACTTAGCCAGAAGGATATTTAGGGACAAGATAGGACTGATTGTCCATGTGCTTGTTAATGTATAGTTCATTCTGCCTGAAAAGCACTACATAAAATGACAAATGTCGACAGACAATCGCCAACAATCTGATTGATGTGTCAAATGAAATGTCATTGAGTGACATTTGCATTGTTTCAGGATCTTTGTAAAGTCTACTTCGCTCGCGCTTGAACTATCAAAGAAATTGCTTTTAGAACCTTTTCATGTCGGCCAAAATGCTGAGCAGACAGAACATCTTCTCCTGTATTCCGTTGTTATTGTTCACTTCACTACACATGTCTTTCTGTGCGCATGCTTCACCTTCAAATTTACGTCCACCTGGTATCCCTCTGGTGGTCAGATCTCCATGGCTCAACACATGGAATATTCCAGAAGATACTAGCAGCAATTATTACTCATATCTTCCAAAACCTGTTCCCCTTTTCTGGCCAAATTATTGGAATCTTCAAGTTGACAGGGTATGTCCCTCCTCTGTATGTTTGCAAAAGCCTCTTATTCCTGTATTATGCTAGGTGACAGGGTTAACGGTTCTTGTCCGCCTCGACAATACTACGTATCTCTGTCTTGGGAATCCAGATGTGGTCACCGATGGAAGTATTTCCCAACCAAATATCATCGGGTTGGAGCTGACCCCGACAAGTTCAAAGTTCATCTTAAATGCAGAAAACTTAATGGCTATCAATCTAACTTTTCTTAACCCTGTTGAGGTATCTATTTTAGCCATATGAAAGTCCATTTTTGAATAAGTCTGACAGTCTATAGCCAGAAGACTTAGTCAAGCAGTCTTTTCCTTTTACATATGTTTACATTGATGCTCAGACAATGGATGGAAATCCACACGCTACGCAATTTTACATCGAGCTCAGTGGACGTAAGTTTGGTGTCATGGATTTGGTTAAATCATCTAACAACACTCGTCATAGAATGGGTTTCAGGAAGCACTCCTCCGGTTGAATGGCATTTAATCCAGGATGATAGCAGCCTTATTCTCAATATGTATAGACAAGAAATATTGCCAATGGTTTCAGACGGAAATGGAATGATGGAAGACGGAGCAGTATACCTCGCCACTCTCAAGGCAAAGTTTCAATTCTGAAAGTATTATAACATTAAACTAACCATAAAGTAGAGAAATGGTTTAACCTATCAAACAGGAGATTTCCGGATACTTCGGCAGCAGTTCATTCATCAAGGCGCACTAACAAATGTTAGTGATCCTGATTTTCGAAGTGTATCAGAGTGAGTTTTATCTTCTATCTGGCTTTATTTGTGCTTAAAAAATTAGTGACTGGCCTGAAATTGCACTTTCAATTGACCAAGGAAGAATCCAAGCCACGGATCAATCATTTATGGCTGGAATTGGATTCACTCGCAATATTTCTGTCTCCTATACTTCATCATCAGTGCAAAACCAAAACAGAAAGCCTTTCTTTTCCACAAGATACTCTCAGGTTGAAGATGCAGTAAGTACATATCTCACTATTTAACTTCAAAGTATTAATAAATTGTTTGAAGATTAATGAATTTTTGGAAGATTTTGATGCTGCTCGTCAACGTGCTGAGAATTTTGACCAAATTCTTTCGAAGCAATCAGAGTCAATCTCAGATAATTATGCTGATTTGGTCACTCTTGCTATTCCTCAGACAATGGCTAGTGTTGAATGGACCGTTGACGAAGGTGGAGAAGATACCTTAGCATTTTTTATGGATGCCAGTAACTACAGTAGAGGAAGTCCAGTAGAAGGCCTCTATTTTTCTTTTCCTGCTTTCATGTTCATTAACACAACATGGGGGCAATATCTGCTTGAACCTCTTCTGAGAGATGCACCTCAGGACTTTGCCTCAGCTGATCTTGGTAATGGCTTTTAATGCAGTAATAAACACAAGAACTGAATTCAAAATTGTGTTTTTTAAAGGAGGACTCTTCCCAAATGTTTCAGTTTATACATCCCCCAACTATCCCAGGGCTTTGGAAGGTGTGTGTATTGAGTGTTTTGCTTAATTCATTTACAAATAGTTTAACAGACTCTTCAAGTATGCTTATAATGGTGGCAGCCCAATTTAAATATTCTGCTGACAGAAATTGGCTCAAAAAAGAGGTAAATAAAGTGTGATAAAGATGGTTCACTAATGACTATTTATCAATTTAGTATTATTCTACATTGACTAAATGGGCAGATTTTTTGATAGGGAATAACTGTATTTTCCCTGATGACACTTTGTAAGATTGTTGGCATTCAAATCCTTGTTTGAATATACTAACTTTCCTAGCATCACAATTGAAGGGCAATCTGGTGGTAATTCCACAAATCTTGGCCTGAAATCCATTCTTGCATTGGGGGCTATGGCCCAGATTAGTGCAGCCTTGGGGCATACTAATGACAGTTTGTGGTATGGTGTAAGTGTCCAGATCTCTTCAACGATTGGTACTTATTGCTTCAGTAGTCAAAAGCAAGAGAATATGCAACACAGTGGGGCACCCTTGTAGTTGAGCAAACTGGAGCCATTCCACTTTCATACAATTCCCAATCATCATCTGCGATGACGTATAACCTCTTTGCAGATAGATGGCTTCAGACTAACCTTGTTGATCAGTCTGTAAGTGTCAAGTCCTTGATTATTATGGTGACAGACGTATATTGAATCTCTAAAGATCTATGATGGTCAAGCTAAATTCTACACACAGACACAGCCTGGTATGTCAATTCAATGCTTAAGTGCTTATCCCATTATTTATGCAAGACAGAAAGGTTTGGTTTCAATTACCAGGATCAAACGGAAAACACAGCCTTCTCTCGTGTGTCCTTCAAAGCTGTCATGCTGGGTCATTTCACTTACAAAATATGATTTAGCAATTACAATATTTCTTAGTGCAGCACTAGAAGGCTCTGCAAGAAACCATCTCATATCTGGAATTCATGAAAAAGCAAATGATACAAGTTCAAGGGGTATATTTCCAACTCATTATGATTCTGTGAATGCATCAACCCTAGGTGGTTCAGGGAGGTAGGCACAAGCCCATCAGATAGCTGATGATAAACACAACTGACAGTTTTGTCTTTTTAGTATTCAACAGGGGTCTATGCTTGCCATCTTGGCCCTCAAGTGAGTAATCTTGGGCAATTCCAAAAGTTTTAAAAGTTCTTATTGAAACACTTCTAGTCTTGAAAGCCAATTTTCATATCCAATACCTGCATCATTAAATAGTCAACAAAAGACCATTCCTACAGTCAAATCTAGAACCGCCAAAATTATTGGTGGTATCATAGGAAGTATGACATTGTTCTGCATCACCGCTCTATCATTTTGGTATTGGAGAAAACAAAAGCGCCTCCGAAGTCAATGTAGAGCTGCGGTGGATCCGTTTTATCTTGACGAACATCCTCATCGAATATCCCACATCCCTGCCAAGCCAACACTCGGCAGAAGTGTGGCAGAAGGTCAGCAAGCCAGCTTTAGCCTCCAAAATCAGGTACAAGATTTGCAGCGGGATATGAACGAGATGCGAAATCAAATTGAATATCCACCTTCTTATCATACCACTTATTATCACAGAAATTAGCATAAAATTTATTTGCGAATGACAAGTACCTGGCACTTTTGGGAGAGCTTTCTTTGCAAACATTATACCGTACTCCATTAAATACATGCTTTTTACAATTTACGACGGGATCAGGATGAGCAACTATTGTATACTACCACTTGCTGCAATCAGGACACAAGTCTACTATCGTTGATAGGGAAATGTAATCGACAGGGAAGTGTAATCGCAATTTTTAGTCCACTCCAACATCAACGGGCCAGCTTCAAATTTTTTATTTTGCATCCA
>ML179620.1:1487-35624 GCA_004369135.1 Dendrothele bispora CBS 962.96
TAACATCGTTGGGTCTCACCTTACAGACTTTTAGTAACATTACGAGTAGTTTCCGAAACTACCGTAACTGCTCAACTAAAGGTTCCAAGTTCAGAAAACTTTCACCTATCATCACTCTTCAAAACAGTCGTTGTAACGATACATCCCGTAGGCCCTATATATATGGTCAACTGGTTAGTCCACGGGCATATGTATATGGTCATTTCTCCAGTAGACCATATATATATGGCCGCCCAGGGGAATATATATATATCCCAAGTTGAGTGGGTTTAAGAGCTAACAGGAGGTTAAACGTTTCGGTTGTTACAGTAGATCTCAGTACCGTGCTCAGGGACCAGGGTAGAGGAAACAGACACATCGGTGGAACAAGTTTACACGGGTGGGAACGAGGTGTTGGAGTGGTACACAGACGGGTTGTGGTCTTCGTATCAACTTCCTTATAAAGCAGACCGTACAAGAAACTACACGGGCGTTTACTTTGAACCCGTGGTATTTGTACTAAAAAGGAAGGGGCATAAAGTGGAATTATCTCCCTAGTTACAGTAGGTAAGCCCAGGTTTTTAAGACCGAGGTGACCGTTCTTTACAGTATCCTCTGGTGCTATGTGTCCATTAGAAGTAGGAACTACGACCTGGTTTTGTCCTTCAGCTATAACGTCATAGACTTTTGTTACAGTACAGTGCTAGAAAACGCTTAATTACTTTACTTTGACTGGCAAGAGGGAAGACATTTAGAGGTTAAGGTAAACGAGAGGTCTGAGATACGGAAGGTGTCGTTTGAGGAGGCTGGGGTGACTGAGCGTTAGGAAACTGTAAAAACTCACAGCGTTCTTTCTACCGTCGTTTCGGTCTTGTTGATGAGTAGATCGTTCTATCAGTCGTAAATTATGTCTCATGGTCATATCGTTACACCCAGACCAACCGGTTGGTTTTATATCGTTATGCTCAGTCGTCTGTGTCGGTGACCGTGGTCATATCGTTATGTCGGGTCAGTTTCATAAATATATAACTGTAGGGTTATATATATATATATATATATCCATAAACGGCTCTCTTTTTTTCTAATTCTGAACGGAGAAAAACTAGGTGTTTGACTTCTTACACTAAGAGTATACTAAGAGCTCCTCGTTCTATTCGGGTCGGTAGCGGGTCGCAACCTGACGCCACTACTAATCTCTGACGTGCCAAGGACTCAGCTTTCAACCGTAGCTACCGTTTTTTGTACTTTATGTTTTTCGACCTCTATTTACATAGTAATTGGAAGACTTTGTTCATTCTCATACTGAATGCGGTTAAGTCCCCCTGGCAAAAAGGTTAAACCACCTTCCAAGAAAAGTCCTACTCCTGTACGCCCTGTGAGGTCTCGTTCAAGAGGGTTATAGCAAAGTTACTAGGGTGGATATGACACTGGAGCTGGTCGAGAGAATGTGTAAAACTCTACTGCGGTAACTTTGTATGTAACATCTTTACGAGCTATCGCTAAGATCAATAACTTCTGACAAATTCTAACTACAGATTCCTTTAACTGCACTGAATGACCTCCTAGTCATGCAACGGACGAAAAGCAGTATTGGAGTTCTCTCTCTATTATCAGCATCCGACCGTTAAAAGGTTACGTCAAGTCCACAACTTTGACGGCGTTCGTTCGTTTTCACTACCGTCTGACACCCAAAAACCCTCAACGACCTATGGTAACTTGAGCTTCTTCGACCAACGCTACCGGTTCTCTGAAAGATGTCCGTGTCTTCCACTGTCGTTGGACTACTTCCGGTAACCATACTTCTTGTCATTTCAGGTGTAGTCGCAAAACGACTTTCTACGTTTGCCCGAGTAGCCCTAATACTGGTTCAAGCTGTTAGTTTGGTTCCCAGAAGTTTCTACAACCAACTTTCACAAAAGGTAAGGTGAGGACCTGTCGTTGTCCCAAGTCGTGATATATTTTACACTATCTTCAGTGTATGAAGCCGGGTCACGTTTCCTACCAAGACTACCGTAGCTTGTTTCGTCAGAAACGTGTAGTAGGGGCGAGCGTTTGTTAGCAGTAGTCACGTAGATATTTACCCTCTACTGTAGAACGTGACCGACGTTTAGAACGGGTAGGGAGAAGCTGGAAGGTCCGCCTCGTAGAGTAGTTCCTTGAGAAGCGCTATACCATTGGTCCGTGCCAATCCTAACAGGACATATCGATAATCCCTGGGTCAATCCTTGAAGCTTACTATAACTGTATGCCTCACTTGCGAAGCATAAAAGTGTTGGACATGCAACCGACTTCAGAGTAGGCCACTCTATGAATCCAAGAAGTCTAGTGGTAGAAGACCTTAGTGTAGCAGAACCGGGGTACATATACTCTTTGGACGGTTGTATATAAGAGGTAATGATAGGGTTAGTTACGGTGTAAGTGACCGTAGGTTGAAGAGAAGTAGAGATACTCAGCTAAGACTCCTTGGAACGGGCCACCTCAGTCAAACTCATTACATACAAAGAAGTGCAACATTCGCATCTGGTAGTCGTCTCTAAGGCTCTTACCATGACGACCGTCCACCACCTGCTTTGGTCGGACTTCGTCGTAAAAAAACTGCGAACAAGCTAGACGAGTATTCTTTCTGCTTCATTGTCTGTCTCGTCTTTTCTACCCTACCTTTCTCTCATTTTCTGTGCTCCTCTGGCTCACCCTCTGTACTCCTACTCGGTGCACGAGTTGTGCCTCCTCCGGCCATTTCTTTATAACCCGCGGGGGCATATAGATATAACCCGTTTTCTTTTAAGTGAACAATTATAATATTGGACCGTAAAAGTGACTGTATAGTTATGCCCATGGCCTCATAGAGTTATGGTCACCGTATATAAGTGTCTAGATGTTCTACTGTTGCATAATTCTTCCTTATTCTGACGATCACTTTCTCTTACTCATGTATCTTTTCAACTTCTCATGTTACCGTGCATGGGGTAGATTAGTTATCGATCTTATCCGACTTGTCTTTTAACGTGAAATAACATCGGTGGCTGACATTGGCAATATAGCTGTAGTTTTAGGGATTATAGTTGTAGTACCAGTAAGTGTTCGTATAACTAGCCTTTGAACCACCCGTACTACTAGAAATTACCGACTACAGGTCCGTCTACCAATATCCGACGAGATATGGTCAGCTGACGAAGTAGTTCTACCATCTTAAACACTTTGCACCGCAACCCTTGTGGGTAACATTCCAGTCTCTGTTAGACAGATTTTTAGTAGCTAGAGTAACGCAGTTTCGTTAACTTGTGTTTTTGAGTGTACAGGGTCTTGTTAGGGTGGGCGGACGGATGACATTACTGGGTTTATAATGGGAGTGGGGCTAGTCAGAGGGTATATTCGAACAGCCCTACACGGAGGGAGCGTTTACGGGCCATAGCTATATGGCCACCGTGTCACCTCAACCCCTAGAGCAGTCGGGTGACCCCTACGTGACCTTTGAACACGGTACCTCGTACCCTTCGTTATTGTAGTGAGTCTAACCTAGGTTGCAACCAGAGTCAGAGCAGTGATGAGAGCTACAGACTTTACAGTGTACCATGTGAACTCCTCCCTCCACCAGAACTGAGACTACCAAAGCAGACTTAGTTTTCTAGACTCTTTAACTACGTACGTGTATGTATCTTTCGTTAATTACGCACAACGTATAAAAAGGAAGGATATATTGTGACTTAACTAAGGTCAGATGATACGATACTTCCACTGACGCTAGCAGTTAAATAGAGTATCCATTCAACTAGTAATAACGTTCTTTTGGTACAAGTAGAATAAAAAGTATAGGAATCCTGAAGCTGATAAAGACTATTACTATCTAATAGAACTACTTACATTTCTTGATGTTAACTGACAGTATAACGATGATTTACTGACTTGCTATTAACTTGACGTAACAAAATTAGATTTAAGTTTAGTATTAAAAGAGGAGTGCAGTTTATGAGAGATATGTTCTACAGTTATTTAACTAAAGGTTCAGATTAATTGATGTCTTGGTTTATAGAGCAGTTCTCATGATATGTTGAATTCTGGGAGGTTGTGAAATAGAAACCGAAGGGAGAAAGCAGAGAAAAGAAGGAGTAGTCTGTATCTACTAGCTCAGGAGTAGAGTAGTAGAGCTATGGCTTTATTTGGAGGTCGTCTTATAACGCATTTCCTCATAGCTGTGGGAGGTTGTTGACGTCACAACGGCACAGCTGTCATGGGTCTACCTTAGTCGTATGACCATGGACGTCCTTTGAGCTAGTGGTAGAAGTCTAGGGTATTCTAGTAGACTGAAGGACTGAACATTAGCTTTAACGGATCTCGTCACTAGCGTGTGGTAGGTTTTTATATTAATTCTATCAGCTCTACGAGTTGTCAACGGCAAAGAAGTAGGTATAACTTACATCGTCGCCGTTTACGACTCAACCTTTTACCAACCCTCTTTAACCCCAGACAGCGGAACATAAGAACCTATCAGACCCTTATATCACGTATATTTGCACCTCGGGTCCGACGTTTTCGACGTCTCTATACCGGCCTTTAAGCACTTTTAAGAAATCTGCTCTCGTTCTACAGTTACTCAACGAATAAACTTCCCCAAACCAATTTCCCGAAACCTCTGATTAGTACTAAGTCGTATATATGTATATGTCCTAACCCACATATCTATATAGCCCCGATGGTATATAGATATGCTCATAGTTGATCATCTGTATGGAAGACAGGTGGTGGTTTTCTTATAGGTCACGATTCTCTCCAAAATTGGGGAACAGATGGGCCGAGAACGGGAAGTCTCTCTACGTAGTCACTTGCCTCTACAACTTCGACAGCACGTCGAAGGACGTGCAACCTGAGGGTACACCCTAGTAACCCTCCAAAAGGGTGGTTTTATGGTTTTTATGCTGGTGAACCCAGTTACTAACCCTGTCAGAAAGATTGCTCACTTGCATCCACACTCATTCACACTCTATACGTCCTACTTTAAGGGAATGGAAGGTAGGGTTCTATGTTCACTTTTCAGTATTATACTCAGCTGCGGATGTTGGAGCCTGTCAAAGGTTTGGAACCGACCAGGAAGCCGGGTTAGGAATGGTTCTATAGGTGATGAGGAGACCTGAGATCTCCTGTTTAGGGTTAGACTCTACTCGCCGAACCAGAGGAAGTCTTCGGCACATTCACATAACCTCGCACGGACTATTACGTTATCACCTAAAAGCTAAGATGCCGCAAAAGCAACCAGTACGCTTACTAACAAAAACCCCTGCCACTAGAAGAAAAAAAAACTCGCAGAACAAAAAAACTACCATCCGTCTTCAACTCCAAGTGGTCCAACGACCATATATATAATACCTAGACCCGACTCCCCGGCCATAACTATATGACCTAGTCCCGGTCCACCGACCATAACTTTACACCCTGGTAGTCTGTTTACACACCACGACCTACCCCTCTCGAGACGTCAACGACCTCAAAGCTGCACTCTACCCTGGTCTGAGACTAGTTAACTCCCCGACAGCTTTGATTCGACATCAACCAGTTTAACCAGTAGCTCGCTTCCGACCAGCCGTCAACGATCCTGATACGCAAGCTAACATCTGAGCTCTAGCTTCCTACCTCCCCAGCCCTAGGTAAGCGACTTGCGACATGGACTAGATCAGACACTAATATAATGGTAGTCTGAACTGTCTTGGTATCTGTGCCGAATGGAATGCGACCTTTTGACTTTTTGAGAACCTAAGGATCTCCAAGTTTAAAAAAGTCATTTTCAAATGTTTTAAGACACTCGTGAGTTCCTGCCCTCGAGGAAATAGATTCCACGATGTTTGAGCACGGGCACTGGCTCGAGGTCGCTCGCTGGTCTCTATTTACACAACCTCGAGGAAATAGATTCCACGATGTTTGAGCACGGGCACTGGCTCGAGGTCGCTCGCTGGTCTCTATTTACAGGAACTTCTTTTGTTCGTCACCGAATGGACACGAGTACCTACATACTAAGTTCACGTGCACACTAGTTGTCTCACGCACACTGGTTGTCTCACGTGCACACTAGTTGCCTCATGTGCAGTCTTTTTGTTTATTAAGTATTATTTGGGAATTATCATTACTACTACTGAGTATCCGACCATAACATTATGGCCACTGGTGGACATGATCGGCCATAACATTATGCCCATTGGTCGACGTTATCGGCCATAGTATTATGGGGACCTTCCAGTGTACGAGCGAATTGTAACTGAAGAGAGGGACGGTCGATGATAGCCTAGCTATTGAGGGAATACTGTTCTCGCTTCTTCAGTCCTTCGTTTGTCTTCGGCCCGGCGTTCCGAACCATAATACTACTTCCGTCTTTCGCTCTCTTCACCGACGACCGTGTCTAGGGGCTTGCACTGTCGACGTAGCTTCGGTTTTGTTACGGTGTCAAAGACTGTCGTTGCTGCTGTGCGAAAAACCGTTTCACCCCGACCCTTCTCTTCCCCTAAGGCCGGTATCTTCCTGTCCCACTCAATATAAGGGACGAGAAAAACAGTTCAAGTATGAATGTAATGTAAATGATGTCTACCCTCAAGACGATGACCCAGGCCTAACCGATGATGTCCACGCATAGACTTGTGTTTGTCACGTAGAAAAACCTCAGGCGACTGTATAACCCGTGACTTCTGCGCAACCTGTGTCCTTGTGTAGCCCGTGACCTTTGTGCGATCCAGTGCCATGACAACTTCTGTGTAGTCCGTGACCTCCTCTGCGCAGTCCATGACTTCTGCGCAGGCCATGACCTCTTCTGCGCAGGCCATGACCTTTTTTACGGCCTGTGACCTCTTCTGTGTAGTCCGTGACCTCTCCTCTGTACAACCCATGACCTCCTCTGTGCAACCCGTGACCTCCTCTGCGCAGCCCGTGACCACCTCTAGGCAGCCCGTGACCACTTCTAGGTAGCCCGTGGTCGCCGTATAGTCCATGCTTCGTAAGTATAATCCACCTCAAAATATATTACTGTACGGTCAGTGGCCGTGTAGTCCGTGGCTTCTGCGTGGCCCGTAGTTCGGGTGACTGCCGTAACTTTGATTCGTACGGTTGGTATGGTTTCTGTGGCTTCTTTTGTGATTTCTCTGGCTTGTGGGCCTTGTGTGGTTTCTGTGACTCGGGGTCCTTGCGTGACTTGGGGTCCTTGTGTGACTTGGGGGTCCTTGTGTGACTTCTGTGACTTCCGGTCTTACTACTACTACTTCGTGAGCTACTAGTTCTAAACGTCTGCCGCCACCTCCTTGACCCAACCCGGTCGGACCTACGACAGCTCGAGTTTTCTTCCTAATTAAACATACCTCTGTACGCTTTCCATACAACAAGAATGGGAGATAGGGACATATCTATAGGAACGTAACTGGGCATATAGATATGCCCCATATAGAGATATATAAATCATGGTGGGTATATAGATATGCCCACCATGGGAGTATCTATATACGCGGTTACTGTTATATGTATACGTATCTGATTGACTGGAAAAACAAGTGATCTTTTACGTCCATACCATACGGTTCGTTGCAGCACTCCATTTTAGTCCTTTCTGGAGGCACTTCTACTACCTCCAGGAGTCTAGGTTCAGCCTGTCCCCGGGTTTCGGCTCTGCGGTTTTTGCTAACCGTTCAGAAAGTCTTTGTGATGATACGAAGGGTGTAGTTCTTGTTCCGCTTCCGACTTGACCTAGCTGTTCAACGTCTCACCTCCCTCTTCAACTTCCTCTTGGGGTCGAACTTCCGCTCGTTTGGGGTCTTCTAACGGTAACTATGTCGTTACCGTTCTAGCCAAAAGCTCTTCGTTGGACTTCTGAAGTTCCGCTTCTAGTCCCACTACCGGCTTCTCCTAGAGTTACTGGCGGATCGTCTCACCTGCTTTTTCCCCTTCTCATTTTGAGGAGTCCAACTCTCCTGGGGTCTTCTCACCTTGCGACGATAACTCCTCACCCGAGGGCTTCATTAACTTAAATACTTTCCGCATAGTCGTCTCCAACCATACGGTCCAAAACGACATAAACGCCCAGGTTTAGGACACTTTCCACCCCGCAACCTTCAAAAGGACATTCACCAGGGTATAACTATATAACTGCCAGGGAATAACTATATAACCGCCAGGGAATAACTATATAACCGCCAGGAATAACTATATTACTATTGACTGGTACCATATCTCGAGGACAGCCATTTTGAGGATGACCAGACTTAACCCGGGTTACCCTGGCACTTTGAATGGTGCAAAACAGCCGCAGTGAGGACTTCAAACGCCCACTCTATTAGTCACTCAGGGTTTTACGGTAATGAAAAAAAGACAATGACTGGAAAACTATAAGTTCCGGGGTTCCTTGCTCGTTTTGCACGCAATGGGTGTTGGTCAGGGGCTTTCGTTCAAACCACCCCAGAGTTCTTGTCTCAGACTGCTCCTACTCCTTCTACTCCTTCACCTACTCGATCATCTCAGTCTGCTTCTTCTCTTACTTAGGGCCAGCTTCAGGTTCTGGTTCTTCTGGTTTCTTCTGGTGGTTCTTCTGGTGGGTTCTTCTGCTGCTTCGTACGCCCCTTCTTTCCCCTACTAAGCCTCCTCCTCCTTGGTCAGGTCTCTCCCTTCTCCAGTTGCCAAAGGTGCAGTCTATGACCTTTCTTTTCTCCCTCCTTTCAATTTAGACGACGCCAGTAGTACCTAAGTCTACTTCTCTGCTCAGTTGGAGCCTTCTTTGGCTTTTGTCCCTTCAGCCGACTCCGTCGACAGAGGCACTTCTGCCGCCGGCGATTCTTCCGAGCCTCACGAGGCTTTGGACAAGGTAGATGCTGTCGATTTAGTTTTGTCCGGAGACAACGGTTTCGCTGCCGAGGGTGAGTTAGCGGGGTCTGAGTACTTTTGGGATAGTCAGTTGGCGTAGATCAAGAGAGGGACTTATAGAAGCCGTCGAAGGAGAAGGGTTTTCCCTCAGACTACAAGATCTACTCGAGTCTAAGGCGTAAGATCCTGAGGGTAGGTGGGAGGGACAACGTCTACTTTTTAGAGTTACCCGAGGAATACGGACCGGTTTTCTTAACGGCCGTAGATGACTCCTGCTTCTTCTTACCTACTCTACCTTAGCGGTCGATCTGTGAATAAAGTACGGTGTTTGACCGTTCCTGGGGTTCCTAAAGGTCCTATTTAACCATTTTCCTCCCGGTTTACCTTGTCGACGTTACATAGCATAGTACCAGGTACACCGTCTGTGTTAACGTGGACCTGGTCCGTACAACCTACCCTTTCGTGTCTCCCAGTATCTACGATAATTTCACTTCACTCATAAAGTTAAATTACAGTCAAACTAACATATGTCCAGTGGGTATATGTATATACCCCGTCGGACATATACATATGCCCAGTGGACACAGTGGACATATGTATACCTGGTGGGTGGGTGGTATATGCCCACTGGCATATGTATATGCCCACTGGTCATATGTATGAACTCTCCTCAAAAGTTACCGACTGGTAATGGTGTCTACAAGGAAATGGAGGCAAAGACCATCGGGCAGGTTCGTCTGTAGACGGTACCGGAGTTGAAGGAGGTGTGTTGAAGTTTAGGGCAGGAGGTATTGAACGAGTGGGATGGGATGATAAAAGATTGGGAGCTCGATCATGACAGGTTCTGTCCTTACGAAATGGATTATGAAGGTGTGTTTCTATTGTGTGAGCAACTGACTTCTCTGACTTATTGTATCAATACCAGATGATGCATCTGCCCATTTCAAAAAAATCAAATTGAAGCTTGCCCAAGAAGAACATGCACAGCTCGAATCTGGACAACCTGGTCAAGCTTCCAGTCTCTGCGTCTTCCTTGTAGAGGGCATTGAGCTGCAGGAGCGTCAGTAAGTCAACTATTGTTCTACTTCTTGCCATCCATGATTGACCTATTCATAGACGGAACATCGAACTTTTCATTATGCTCAACAAGTACATGACTACTACTCAGGAGATCGAGCTACAAAAGAAGCGAACATCCCTCATGAAACAAATCCAGCATTTTAGAGTCCTTCAAGGCGTATTGATGCCTCGACTTAGTTCAGTTCTTTCTGAGACTGAAATGTCAGAGGTGGAATGTCCAGATATCTCGAAACCAGAAAAGATCAAATTATACTTACCCTCTGATCTACTGAATAAACAGGGAAGAACTAGGGCATGTGTAGGTAATTTGCCTCAGGTTGAGGCTGAACTTCGACTTGCAGAGGCAAAGGATGCTTTAGCTGGTGTTCGTTTTGGGCTTCGAGCACGGACTTCGACTAGTCGGTTTAAAACTCAAAACATTACTGGTCAGGTGGGAAGCACTAGGGCACAAGGGGTCTTGCGGAGGATTGACATCGAGATCCACTCTCACAAGATTCATTATCGCTTGGCTAGAGATGCTTTACTCCGGCTACAGGGTCATGGAAGCTGGGAAACAAAGCTTCGCGAACTCAAGGATGCTGATGTTAGGGGTCTTAGTGAGAGAGTGTTGACAAGCAGAGAGAAGGTAGAACGTCAAGAAGTAAGAAAGAGAATGCGTATGGAACTGAATTTGGATGATGGAGACACCTACCTGAACGAAGAGGGCATCCATGATAGGGCTCGTGGTAGTGAAAAAGATTATGTGCTGTCTTGGATATGGTATGATCAGCCAGAGATGCAAGACGATGACCCGGAGTACATTGATGGTGAGTTTTTCTATTAAGACTCAGGCTTGAGTGCTCTGTATATATATATATGGGTGGCACCTTGTATATCTCTATTGGTCACCCTCAATTCCGATGGGCAGTGCCTATTAGATGATGTCTATATCTCTTTGAGTACCACCCATATATCTCTATGGGTGGTCCTGATATATCTATGGGTGGCCTTGACTAGTGGTGTTTGTCTAGCTATTTGAGTGGCACCTGTATATGGTATGGGGTAACTGGTATATATCTACAGGGTGACCTGTATATCTATACGGGGTGACCTGTATATCTACAGGCTCTGGTATATCTGTAGGGGTGTCTGGTATATCTCTATAGGTTGACCTGTATATCTCCATGGGGTGGCCAGTATATCTCTACAGGTGCCGGTATATCTCTACAGGTTGACCTGTATATCTCCATGGGGTGGCCAGTATATCTCAACAGGTGCCGGTATATCTCTATAGGGGTGACTGGTATATCTCTATGGGGCAACTCATTTCTGACAACACTTGACTTCTAGCTGTTCGAGTAGAGTGGTGTAAAGCAAAGGCTCGAATGCTTCGCTGGAAGGAAGAAGTGCTTCTCTTGTCAGAGGAACTTCGTCGAATGGAGGAGTATGCACTGTGGAGGGCAGAATGGTGGATCTCTAAGGTACCAGGCAAGGATGGAATGCGTTCAATAGGAGGAACATATCATGGGATTAGAGTTGATGAGGTACTAGCAGAAGGACTAGAGGCCTATGCTTTGCAACAAGCTCGATTTCATCGGGACCGTGCTGTGCATCTAGAGGATTGTTGGCAGCCACTTATAGACCATGCCACCCTGGTCATCCATCATACACCCAACATACCGCCCTTTCGAATTGAATTGACAGAGAGGATAGATGATGAAGCAGTTGTCATCAGTGCTGAGAATGAGATGTAAGAAATAGGTGGTTCAATAACTATACTAGGTTGGTTGCATATCTATACTGGGTCATCTGTATATCTATACTGGGTCATCTGTATGGTATCTGGCTGGGTGGAATGCGTTCAATATGCTGGGTCATATCATGTATTAGATTTGCTGGGTCATCTGTATATCTAGAGGGCTATCTGTATATCTAGCTGGGTTTCATCTGTATCGTGCTGTGCATCTGTATATCTGTTGGGTCACTTATATACTATGCCACCCGGTCATCTATCATACTCCCAACATACCGCCCTTTCGAATTGTATTGACTGAGAGTATAGATGATGAAGGAGTTGTCATCAGTGCCGAGAATGAGATGTAAGAAATAGGTGGTTAATAACTATACTAGGTTGGTTGCATATCTATACTGGGTCATCTGTATATCTATACTGGGTCATCTGTATATCTATACTGGATCATCTGTATATCTATGCTGGGTCATCTGTATATCTATGCTGGGTCATCTGTATATCTATGCTGGGTCATCTGTATATCCATATGCTGGGTCATCTGTATATCTGCTGGGTCATCTGTATATCTATGCTGGGTCATCTGTATATCTATACTGGGTCATCTGTATATCTATGCTGGGTCATCTGTATATCTGCTGGGTTCTGGTGATCTGTATATCTATGCTGAGTAGTCATGGGCTGATAGCTATAATGAGTTGGTTGTAATGTCAGAAGTATAGCTATGTGTATAGTTATGCTGGGTCACACATATAGCTATACTGGGTTGGTTATACAATATCTTGGGTCAAAAGTATAACTATACTTGACTTGTGGTATATCCATGCTGGGTCATTTGTATATCTATACTGGGTCATATGTATATTTATACTGGCTCCACATATCTATACTGGGTCACATGTATAGCTATGCTGGGTCATATGTATTAGCCATACTATGCTGGATTATATGTATAGCTATCCTGGGTTGCTTGTACAATATATTGGGTCAGAAGTGTAGCTATAGTGGACTTGTGGTATATCTATGCTGGACCATATATATATCTATGTTGGACCACATGTATATCTATATTGGACCATATGTATATCTATTGGTTCGTCTGTATATCTAGCTGGGTCAATTGTATATCTATAATGTGTCATATGTATAGCTATGTCAGGTCATATGTATAGCCATACTGGCATCAAATGATTAGCTGTACTGGCATGTATAGCTTTACCAGCATCAGCTGGGTAGCCACATGGGTTGGTTGTATAGCTATACCAGGTCAAATTGTGTATCTATGCTGGGGCAGATGTATAGCCATACTGGCATCAAATGATTAGTTATACTAGCATGTATAGCTATACTGGGTCAGACATATAACTATACTGGGTTGGTTGTACATCTATACTAGGCCAGCATGTATATCTATACTAGGTAGATTGTATATCTATGCTGGCATCACTAAATTCTGGGTCAAATGTATAGCTATACCAGTATCATTATACTGGGTCAGATTTCTTGCTATACTGGCTCAAATGTATTGCTATACTGGGTCAAATATATAGCTATATAGGGTCAGATATATGACTATATTGGGTCAGATGTATAGCTATACTGGGTCAGATGTAACTACAGTGATACAGGTGTATAGCTATACAAGATAGCGGAATGGAGGGCCAGTGGAAAGGGAGCGACTGAAGCGATGAAGCGAACGATATAGGGCTAGATCTAATATAAATTTAGCCAATGTATAAAGATCGAGATCACTGGGGGAGGGTTGTCACAGGGGGGTGACACGGCTGTCATTAATCTTATTATTTATTATTTTTTTCCAGGCTCCTCATGAGAACCCATATATATATACCGTATATATATACCGGTCGGCCTTAGCCACGGCGGCTATATGCCAGGCGTATTAGAACATGGGCGGTGGCAAAGTACTACCGGTATAGCAATGTCAGTGCTACCACGGGTGTCGACTTGTATAATCACTAATCGTCGGTCGGCTCGTTTGCAAGTGTCCTGAAGATGGGCGCGGAGCCCGGAAAGAATACTTGTGAAGTGTTCTGTTCTCAGCAACACTACAAGAAAATGGATAGGTGGTCACGGAGGCGCCCTGAACTCAGCGACGCCTCCTGGATGCAGATTGGGTTCGGCTCGGAAAGGCTTTACTATACATGAGATACACTAAAGAAATAAGAAAAGAACATAAGACGTAAAAACAGAAACAGTTTTTTAAGTAGTAAGATAAAAGATAAGAAAGTCATATATGGGAGAGGTGGGTGGGTAGCGCGAGTATACAGAGAAGTGATCAGTTCGCTATAGTACATCAAGAGAATTAATAGAAGAAAGTATAAAAAGAAACTTTACATACCAGAGGACTCGAGGTGATAGAGATGAGTGAAGGACCTCGAGCCCTCTGGCGGTCAGTATAAAGTAGGCGGATAAAATACTATAATAGGAATAGTACCAAAAGAGAAATGGAGAAAAGGGGTCATGAAGACCAGAGGGGTCACGGAGACCGTGATCACAAGGATCGAGCCACGGAGGCAAATATAGACAGCCCTGGGGTCCTGCGCGCGGAGCGTTGAGAGGGTAAGGAGGACGGACTTGGAGAAGACTCACCGGACGATTAGTTTATTGTAAAATGAATCTTTAAAAAATAACAAATTTGTGCTGTGTGCTATTGTACTGTGCACAGCCACATCCGCATTTTCATGCGACCAGTTCACGGCCTACACCGTCGCAAGCTTGGAACTCTGTTAGATGGCACCAGTCGAGCGTGTAGTAGTCCCGTGGACTTGTCTTATTACAAATTCCTTCATTTATCATTGTTCTATATGCCCATATCAACTCTTTGTTGCTGCGAACTCATGCTTGAAGGCCACACACTTTGGTCACTAGGATAGGATCACAGACATAGGAAAATCTAGGCAGAAGAAGAAAATCTGGTATCACCTTGCTTCACAACATTGATTTCATTATCTGGAGCATTGCCACTTTATTGTCAAGATATGGAGACACTTACTTATGCAATTGCTATTCAGATGGATTCCAACTCTTCATTTTTTCATCATCATTTCACACACCATTTTTGATATCAACACTGTACAATGTTACCCCAACAAATTCTCATGTCAACCCCCCATCATTGGTATTCACATCAGCACTCCATCATTTATCGAAAGATCTGGGCCATCAGACAACATTGTATATGTTGTATATTTGATTTTGACTGCATTGGAATTGCAGGAGTCAAAAGATTTAGTGATTGTGATGTACTAGGATTATGATTTAGATGCAACAGGCTGCATCAAGATCAGGACATAGAAACCACAGTGATTGGTACTCTGGATTGAGGTCAAAGGTATGACTTTCAATGAACATGGCTAGAAAATTGTTTAGAAAATTTGGATTATCAGGGAAGTGCTTATCATTGTTATTATTGCTCATTTCTGGGGAGTGCAGAGTTGTTATTCACAAGGACTTGGAGAAGATTATCAGGATCATAAACACATCTGTGCTTGGGGAAGTGTCTTGGAATCTGTGATCAAGGGATTACAAGCTTGCTGTGTTCATGATGAAAAACATTATGATTGTTACACCCTTTTACTACCTTTTACTTAGTACAACACTCACTTACAACCTTATTCTCAATCTTATCCATGCTCATTATAGTATATAAGACACATGTACTAGTAGATAGTACCTTACCTGTCTGCCTTCCGGTGCCATATGTAGGCCAAGCAAGATTTATCTCAATGTGTTATTCTTACACAAACAGATATTTTGACATCTGGATGTGGTACTGATTCTTACATTCTACTCTCAGTTCTGCTCAAAATAGTCAGCACTTTGAAAGAAATGGAATCTGGAAGAACAATTTATCAGTCCAGTTGTCAAACGACACAGCTATGATTGATAGATTCATCACCGGTGCATCACCGCCCATGATCTTAACTGGATATGTCCATCAAAGTTAGGCGCCTACAATCACTACATAGAATCCACGATGTGTTACAGTGTCAAATTTTCCATTCGTTCTTCCTGTCCAACGACAACCCTCCCGTCCCAAGGTGCCGTCCCAAGGAGAAAGAAGGAGAAAGATGCAGTCGGACAACCTCGTCAACAGGGCTAGCCCCTCGAGTTTTTTTAGGGAGTCCGCTGTGGACGACAGGTACGTCGTATGGATGTAATCCTGTCTGTAAAAACATGAGGCCTGACCTATCTGTGCATAGTGACCCCCTCGTTAAGCAAAGGAAAGAGAGTCCTGTACCGATCACGCGGTCACCCTTCACTGATACCGCCGAGACGGTATGTTAGCATTTCGCGCGAATCCTCTTTGGTTGGTTTTCTGGGGACACAACGGGACTTAATTCAGACAACAGAAACCGGGAGAGCTTACAGTATCAGTGTCTGAAGTTCCATGGAGTGATCTAGTGCGCCTATAACTATAGTGGTTCCTGCAAATCTCCCTCTGATAAGATCTTCGTAGTTGCTCGAGATATCCATGACGACGGCATTTGCTAGTTTGACGTGAGTAGCGCCTTAGTTCTCATTTATTTCTGTGTTGCTAATCTAGCAAATGTTCATACAACGTTCAGCGACGGAACTCCCATCCTTGAAGCTGCGGTAATAAGAAATCATTTTTCATCCGATTGGCATCTTGACCTGATTGTTTTCGTCCGACATATAGAATTTGATGTCCTATCTCAGTTTTTTCGCTTTGGTGTGGTGGGTTTGGGCAAGTCAGGTCGCGTACAACGTTCGTTTCCGTCAATCCGATTGGCTTCATCGACTTTTCATTTTCTTCCAAGTCTTCGTGTTCTGTGCGCTGGCAGCATTTACGAACAGCTTTGACCTCACCAATGACATTTCTGGTAACTCCAGTGAGGATAATCAAGTGCCTGATCTGGAAACGATTTATATCGGCGGTAGTGAGAGACCCTTTCTCGATGTGCAGAATGAAAGATTGCCTACATTAAATGTGCGAGGTATTTCAATGACGATGGCATTTAGTCGTATGTTACTCTTATCGCAGTATTTAATTGGTGCGCCATCATCTTTTGTTTATCTTCAGTGATTTAACAAGCTTGTGTTTGCCTTTTTCAGCCTTTTATCATGCTACTCGAAGAGATGGACGATTACAGTTTTCTCGGCAATCTGCCTTCTTGGTACACATCGGATCTCTCATCATCTCATCTCTCTGTTACTTCATCGCTTTCGCTGTCATCGGAAAAGACCCAAGCAAAAGTGACGAGATTGCGAAACTCTTCCTTTGGTACATTCCCATATTCATCGAGGTCGCTGCACACTACATCGCCATCTCGCGTCTTTGCAATGGACGAGTGCCTTACAACAGTGAAGCCATTTTCGCACGAAGTTCCGCGGTGTTCGTTATCATCCTTGGAGGTGGACTTGATAAAATCACAAACGGGTTCCAGTATGTCATCCGTAACATCACGTCCGGAGCACAAAGTATCGGCTTGATCTGTTGTGGGGTGGTCACTTTTCTTTTGTTGTTCACTTTGTACTTTGGTACACCTGGACCTGATAGAAGTGGCAGTCGTCGTTCTATTAGCTTGTTCTTCTTCCAGTTCGTCTATCTCGCCTCTATCATTGTCACTCTTCAGGGGATTACTGCGATGCTACAACTCGGGGTGAGTCCCTTTTCTGTCTTTACAAGGCAAAAGGTTAATTTATGACCAATAACAGAACCTGAGTAATGCTTTGGAAGTGCCTTTCGACTTCTTGCGTGAATCCCAATCCTTGATGGACGTAAAAGGGTTGGGTGTTTTTCTCAATGAAAGTGATTACGTCCAGTCCGGTCTCGATGTGAGACTTGAGAAACAAGGTGCTCCGTTAAGAACTATGCTGGACTTCGTCAATGCCTGGATGGACGTAGACCATCCCGAATGGGGTTACAATGCTCTCTTGCAAATGGACATCTTGATGGTTGAAATGATTTTGATGGTAGGTGTAAACCTTGTAAACCTCTGCATGATACTGACTTTTGCATCTGATTTGCTCTTTATCCAGGACTTGAACAACTATCCGGAAACAGGATTGTTACTGGCAAAGTTGAATGTGTTCTATAGTTCAAATCCTGACAATGTTACTTATGTCAACAACGCAACGTTCAATGACGTTGTTAGACTGGTTATCAACTCGAACGCTACCCCTGCCTTATGGTTCTATGCAGCCGGAGGTGCAGTTCTTGTCACTCTTGCATTAATGGGGTTGATCAGACAAATACCTGGAGGTGAGTTTGTCCATTGCGATCACTGCCGAGCGCTTACATGGAACTGATTATTCATGCCGAAAAAATATCATAGACCGATATGAGTGGGGCCAGACAATAAGCAGATTGGTCATGGGCTCGGCCATCATCGCTTTTACCGCGATCGACGTTCACGCCTCTAACGACGTTCTCACGGACGACTTTCGTTACAAGGGTTCAAGGATTTGGTATCTCGCGACGCATTCATGGATGTAAGGGTTCTTTTCAATTCTATCAAGCAGGAACGAAAGAAAAGAACTTATTTGATGTCTTGACCCACTTAGTCTACCGATCTACGCTTTGGCGCTACTCATTGAACAAGTGATCGAACTCGTAAGTGGCAACCCATTTAGAAAACAAAACCCGGTTTGATAGTGAACCTTACCCGTCCCGCCCTTAAAATCGTTCTAGGTCTTGCTACATTTCGCTGGTCGCAGGCTTGGTGACTTTGGATTCACCGCTCTGAATCGCAGTTTCTCCCGAGCGGTATATGCAAGAACCAAAACCAGCGATCGTGACGAGTTCCAAGTATATTCCTCCAGAAGCAAAATTCACGACGACCCCGAGTCTTATTTCGACCCATACACGGTCCCTTACGACTCGGATAACAAGACGTTTACACCTGCCACATTCGTGACAAGTCTGCCGACAGGAGTGCCCAGTTTTCAATCACAACAGGGACGAATCAATTTAGCACGTTCAAATAGGCGACAGCCTTCGGACAGTTCAGTTCTACCGCTAGTCACTCAATAAAAGAGTCAAGAAATTCCTTTCAGATAGGTATGTATGTATTTATAGTTGGTACTAGCGTTTATTTCTTTGGGTAAAGAATTCGATTCCGTTACATAAAAAAAGGTTTCGAATCTCTGGAAGATCCACCTGTTGGACTCGTCAGTCGTATTTTATTTCACTCCTAACACTCTCCGCATGGCGACTTGATGGAAAATCCCCCTGAAGACATCGGTCTCTCCATACAAGTTTGGATTATTGGAACAGCGATCACCTACCTGGTATATGGTGTTTATGTCACTTGCACTAAGACGTTTAGTGGGAGTGTGCAACAGGAAGTATATATTGCCAGTATCGTTCGAATCGCTTCAGACAACTCCAACATCGACATCGACTGGGTCTGTCCCACAGTCGACTGGACCAAACAATGATGATAACGGAGGAATGTTGACGATAAAGGTAAAGAATGGTGGGGTTGTTATAATGATTTTGTTCGTCCTTGTTATGATGGTATTCTAAACTAAGGTACCTTCGGTATGCTACATTGAATGGAAATGATAAGATAACAATAACCGAAGTGAAATAGTTTTTCAACTTATTTGCACATTTTGACTGTTTCTCATGAACCTTTTTTTGAACATATGTAATTCTCTTTAATAGGAAAAAAATGTTTTTATTTACCTTCAAAATGCATGCATGAGAAATGAATTTGCTATGGAAGACATAACCACTCCTACAGTATATATAGTACCCAAACAAATGCAAGATTTGAAAAACACTGTTTGAAAAGCAAAACAAAACACAGTCTCTGATATAAAAGAACAGAAGTATCAATTGTCAAAAAATATCCAAAGTCATGGTCTATATCCTAGCATCCTTATTTATTACCAGAGAAATGACTGGATTATCTTTGAGGAATCCTACTAGCTTCTGAGTACCTTTATCCAAAGTAACTGAGGATCGAGTCTCAGGATCTTCCAAGTGGTTGGTATGAATTCTCAGAAAGGTCAAATTTGTAGATCGCGAAGCAAACCGGATTGATCGAGACAAAGATAGCTCGTTTTCAAAGCCTTCATCGGAGTTCTCAATCTGCTATGAGAATGATAAGTACAATGCCTAAAGAAATGAGCTTGTCAATCGTCACCAATTCGAAGTTGATGATGATTCTTAAAACGATTACTGGCCTGGCTTTCATCGATAAAAGTTTCTATAGCAGGTTGGGTAAATTCAAATTCAATAATACCAAGTGTCTGATTGAAAAAAAAAAATAAGTAAGAGAAGCGAGCTGTGAAACTTCATGAAATTTACCCAAAAAATGCAATAAATAAAACCTGATTCAATCAACAGAACCAGGATTTTTTGCGATGATGGATTAGGAACGAGCTCTGTTGCCAATAATATGTTGTATTGCGGTGTAAAAATGGCATTTATAGTGGTGGAAACATTAGGACCAAGGTTAAAGTGAACAGCTTGAACCGGGCGTTTGCTTGTGAATTGCGGTTTACTCTTGGAAATTTTTGAGATTACTTTTAATACTGGGAACCGGAAGGACATACATACATGAAAATAAAGAATACTAAACATGTATAATCAGACGTGGTCGTGTCTTCCTTTCCAAAAACTCTGTCTTCGCATTCTCCACCATCGGCAGCGGTGTATCCACACGAGATAATTTCATTCCCACCCAAGAAAGGGGGTAGATCGGTAGGGAGAAACAACGGTGGGTTGGTGACTGAGATTACGAACCCAGAGGCAGACGCGATCATGATTCCTATAGAACCAGTCAGAAATAGCTCTTGAACACAAGTCAAAGCCAAGTGCAACTAAGACTCACATACCTGAGTTTTCTCCAGAAATCGTCGTAGCTTTCCCGTCTGGTCGTGTAGTAACGAATTCCCCAACATCATCATACTGATAAGTTGTCCGAACCCCTCCCTCTTTAGTTCCAAGCGGTATCAAGTGGGTAGTGTCTGTTAACACCGGAGGTTCGCCCATGCCAAATTTCGCGATAGTGATAGCGGTTTCTTGACCGCTTCCTGGAGGAAAGGATCACGAGCGTCCTTCAAACTCAGTCAGAGTTTAAGCGATATCATTGAGACCGAGGCTGACCTGGCACACTTCTTCAACGAGTCGTAGATCGTTGAGAATAATCATCTCTGTTTTTTTGCATGTTAAAATAAACGCCTTGGTACTGATCTTTTACGCGCATCATGTTGGGCATCTTCCATCTTGATCTGTTTTTTTTTATTTTGAGAAGACCTCGATACACACTCAAAGAGTTGACGTCCAGCGCTGCGTTTTGCTTTCATCAAGATGTGATCCTACGCTTCTACTTGATGAAAGCAAAACGCAGCGCTGGACGTCAACTCTTTGAGTGTGTATCGAGGTCTTCTCAAAATAAAAAAAAACAGATCAAGATGGAAGATGCCCAATATGATGCGCGTAAAAGATCAGTACCAAGACGTTTATTCTAAGATGCAAAAAAAAACAGAGATGATTACTCTCAACGAGCTACGACTCGTTGAAGAAGTGTGCCACCGCCGCACACTGGGGGTTACAAACCTCGAGTCGGATGCCATGGGCTGTTGAGCTGTAAATATAGACGTCTTAGAGATAGCGCTATAGAAGATATTGACACAAATATGAAGTTTAGTCCGTTACAAGCGAGAACAAGTTCTTAAAGGGCAGGAATCAGAATTCCCCATGATGAACATTTCTTCTATTAATGACCATCATATATACATCCACGTATGTATACTCTTGGGCCAATTTGGCCTGCCCCTTGTTCCGCAGATCAGCGACATCGACGCATACTGAGCGTCTGCATCTCGGCGGGAACCAAAGCCCAGCAACGATCACTCTTCCCTGACTCGGCGTCTATGTAGATCTTACGACAAGTCCTGTTGGAAGACCGGTTGCTCCTTCCGGAAACAAAATAAAAATAAAATCAAAAATCAAAAAACGGGGTTGAAAGTCTATGAACATAAAAAACTCAGATCTCTATCTATGTATGTGTTTATGTAAAGTATACGATGAGTCCAGGTAAGCAGTGACAGTAAGGACAGGAAGTGTTCTTTCATCAACGACGAGAAAGAGAGGAACAAAGAGAGCTTCTATACTAGCTATAGACCCTGAAACCATAGCAGAGATAGGAGAAAAGAGACCTCCAATGTCTTCAGGATAAGATAAAGAAAACTCGAGAGCAAAGAACGAGAGCAAAAAAGGAATGTGTCAAAAAACGAGTGTGTATGGATATCCTAAGATTCCAAAAAAGTCTATTATGAGTCCCAACAAACAATCCCAGACGGAGAATAAAAGGCTACATAGAACGATGAAGAGAGCAAGTCGCTTTGTGCAAAAATCCCAGTTGTAAACGACAAAAAGGCCTCAACAATAAATCAGATAGAACAACAGTTCTTCTAGTCTTCCACCCCCCCTTTCCTTCCTTCCTTCTTTTCCTTCCCTTTCCTTCCCTCTACTTCTTCCCCTCCTTGACAACTTTCGCAGGAACAAACAACCAACTCAAACTAACAAGAACCCTAACACCCGTAGCGACACCTAAAGCTCCACTAGCTCCAATCTCAGCCAACATAGCTCTCGAAACGAAAGCACCAACGAAAAGAGAGACGGCAGCGATCAATTTGTGATCTCGGGTTTTGACGCGTTGATGGACGAAGAGTTTGGGGTCGGTGACGAGTTCGACCCAGACGGTTGTTAAGACGACTGTTTAAAAGAGAGAGAAGGTGGTAAAATAGGGTAGTTAGTAAAATCAACGAAAGAAACAACATTTCAAGTTAAAAAGAAAAAGAACGCACTAGTAGTCGTAAACTGCGTATTCAACCTCTTCCCCATAATCCCCTGCAACCCCAACCCAGCACTCATAAACCCCAACGCAACAAAACTCAACACGTTCGTCCAACTCGGATCACCTCTATCATCAGCTATACTCAACGATCCGGATTGCCAAATGCATATAGCTGCGGCCATGGTGAACAGGGTTTGGATGAAGGTTCCTAGGACGAGCCAGAGTCGAGTGTGTGAGCCTAGACGGTCACCGATGCGACCGAGGAAGGCACCGGCGTTGAATGTGATGAGAGAGGTTATGGCTTGACGATCGGCGAAGTGGAATGAGGTGTCCCGGATTGCGCCGTTGGAGTTGGGGGTTTCGAAGAGACGGGCGATGGCGAGTGCGAGCTGGATTTGTTTTTTTTTTTTTTTGCGGAAAGGGATAATGGGAAGCGGTACAGAGTCGGGGGAGAGGTGGGGTTAGAAGGATATGTCGGATCAAGGTGTTAAAGGAAGGAGCCGAGACCAAAGTGTACGCATGCGGAGGAGAATAAAGAGGTGAGCTAGGTGCAAACCTTATTCGGAAGTAAAGCAAAAAACGCACCTGGGCAAAGTTTCCCGTTTGGAACCCACACCACACAAAAATGGCAGAGAATGATATACAATCGCTAGATTACACAAAGAGAAAAAAGGCATAGACGTTCAAATCGTAAAAGAAAACCCAAGGAGTGATGGGACGTACATGAAACCGGTCATGAAGCAGTATGCAGCCAACGGCGCTGTACACCATTCGGGGTCGACTTCCGTCATCAAATAAGACCAATACGACTGCGTTTGAGGCTCGCTGATCGTTCCACCCTCTTCAGCAGTTCCTACCGACGAACGTTTGGATTCGGCCATAGTATCCTATCGAGTCTTTGTACGGGTAGCAGAGACGGAAGACAACGAGAGACAAAGGAGACACCTCCTGATAAAAGACTCAGGGGAGAGAGACCGTCGTAGGCGGTATGAGAACCGTGAGGAAAGTTATGGGACGAAGGAAGGGGGACTATTTGAAGTCATCGGAAAACCAGGTTAATAAAAAGGAACCTTGGCACCCGAATTTTTTCGCTTACGGTGCTCCGTGCGCCGGCGGCAAACTCCTCCGCTTGGCATTTCCTTTTATCAACACTTTCGACTCTTTCCCTCTTACCTCGACGTACTATATCTCTTAAACCCGACTCTGACTCTTGAAATGTTCTAATTACTTCGCTATCCGCTCTTGTCGCCCCACAGCTTTCTCTCTGGGCACGTCTATGAAAGGCCAAGAACAATCGTCGACCATAAGAAAATCGCACAGCTTTTGGGCTCAACACAGGCCCCAAGAATGAAAGGGCTGCTGGATATCCGTTAATCTCGTTCCTTGGGCTACTTGGCAACTCATGTAAAAAGTCAACCTGAACGCTTTTAAAGCCTTCAGAGAAAGTTTCGTAAAGTATGTACCTTTACGTCCGCTCTAACAGCGCATCTGCATTCTTTTCTATAGGCCAAGCCTTCGACCTCCTTCGACTCGGCGTAGCGGCAATTCACTCTCAATGAACTCAATGTCAACGAAGATTAGCATGGCGCGAGAAACGCAATAAATGAGTACGTGCGTGCTATCATTGGCTGATTGCCCATCATTCAGGCTCGAAGAAGAAAAACTCGTTAATGGACCAAAGAGGCAAGTTCGACTTGGCTCGACCAGTATCATTTGCACTGCACTTCTATAATACCATACTTAGGTACGCTTTCACCTCAAGAAATTAAACAGCTTGTACCTTCAATGCCATGCTTTGCATGACATCTTTCCCCAGCTGCTGACTGATCTCCGCCGTGCTGGAAGTATGCAAGGTTTCTATCATTATTTTATACGTTCCTCGTTTATTTATCGTGTCTTTAACCCTTCCTTTCACCGTGACTCGCTCTCCAGTATCTATGGCCCCATCGCCGTCATTAGCTTCGACAGACTGGAGCAATGGAAAGTGAGTAAGTCAAGAAAGTATCTTATTGATTTACTATTGCTTGGGAAGAACGGCTTATCAAAACACGCAAGAATAGCTCGGCGGGGACTGGTATGCAGCTTCATGGAGAAACACAACACCGTAACATGTTGTCGTTTTTCACTCCATTTTCAGGCTGTTCGAAAAATGCAATGAAAAATGAGTTCCATTCATTGGACAATAGGCTGATTTTTCATTGCATTTTTTGACCGAGCTGGAAAATTCAAAGGAAATAGACCGTATCTGCAACGGGAAATTTGGCTGTTTTTTGTTGGTTCAAAATGGTCTGTTTTCTACTAGGCTCCACCTAGCCCCAATACCTCTGAAATCTCAATGACTCCGCACCACATAACACTCACGAGTCGTCCATGTCTCATAGCGTGTTTGTCGAAGGCCTATACCAGAAAAAGCAGGGAATTGTGGGCTTGGGAGCAGTGGTTGAGGTACCAGATTGGTCATTAAAAGATCACAGTACATTTTCAAAGACGACTGCGTGAGCTTTGTAGTGGGTCGCTGGCTATTGACAGATACCTACAAGTGACAGTGTCACAATTTTTTTTCGTGTCTGGTTGACTTCGAACGGACATTTTCTACTAGCCCCACTTCCATTTTTATGAGTGGAGCCTAAACATTTCCCGTTGCAGATACGGTCTAATGCATAACATTTTGCAACAAGTTTTATTCGAGGAAAGCGCATATCAACCCCTGCCGTGGAGATAACAGGACGTCTGTGAGTATTTCTAGGTCTAGATCATTTAAACCTAATGCACCGCATCCCAAACACCTTCCCTCTTCGACTGATTCAGCGTGGATGGTCCAGGCAAATTCCTACAATACTTCTCTTCCATTACAACGTGATACCAAACAAGGCCTGACGTCTTCTTTTCCACAGTGAGATTTAAAGAAAAGTAAGAATCAAGTGGTGCTGTTGCATTCTGCTTGTTTCTCTGTCCATGCCTTGAGCCCCAAGGGAGATAAGATTCCCATATATCAAAGATTGAAATAGTATGAGGTGATACGACGACATCTATCCACGGTATGTCACCTTCCGATGAGTCAGTACGCAGACCAAGCGCGATAAAGACGAATTCGTTGACAATAAACGAGGATTTGCAACGGTACGCAAGGATGAAATGTTTGTTATGCCATTTATCAAGGTCTGAGAGTGTCCCATATACCTTTTGTCCTTCCTCGCTGCAAATCAGATTGGATGAGACAGCTGAGTGTGTGTATTCGAGGTCAGAAAAAGTGGGTTTAGTATAAACCATAAAATTCATATCTGTTGAGCTCCGAGTCAAAGCATGTGGCGAGCTTTTGAATTCATCTTTCTGATGGTAGAGCTCGAATTGGGCACTGGACGAGGGGATGTAATTCAATTCGACCAATGTTGTCTTCAAAGCATCTCCAGCCAGGTATAAAAAACAGGACACTAGAGCATTGCCGTCTTCGACACGCGATAGAATACTGTCCTCAAGGTAGGGGCGATAGTCATAGCGGGTACCATCATCATACACATTAATGAACACATGAGCGGTTCCATGGCTTGTGAGACCGAGGTTAAATTCACTTCCTTTTTTGGTCCGAAGTCTGAAAGAACGTGGTGAAAAATGACGCAACGACAACGACTGCACACTGCAAGGATTCGCGTCGTTCTTATCGCGAACCTCGCCGAGAAGAGTAATTTGTGAACCATCAAGCTTGAATTCGATGGATACCTCGAGCTCGTCATTTCCGCGTTCGTTCCGTTGTCGAGGAATTTTACTCTCCTTTACGACAACTTGCTGCAACTGGCCCGATGAGTCAGTGATGTGGGGAAGTGGAAAATGTGGATGCCACCGAATATAGCGGTGTCCTTTTCGTTGAAGATAGATTCCAATGTATTCGCTAGTTTTTTGGCAATGAAGCGACACAAGAAATATGTCTTCCCCGAAATCTGGTAGATGATGCAGAGGAAGATGTATACGGAGACCGTTATTGCCAAACGAAAATGCCGAATTATCACCAAGACCCTCTGATCCGGACACACCAATATCTCCAGACGACGCAAACTCCAAGGGGGAGCTTGCAAATAGTCCCCTCTCCCGGTCATAATCCTTCGATGTCACCCAGGCAAATATACTACGATCCTCCGAGTACTTGATAATCTCCTGTTGCAACCGCATAAAAGCCCTTGCTCCCCCCTCCCCATAGATTGGTGGCATATTCACCCCAAAAAGCCCCATAAGGCAGTATGCCATATCTTCTGGTCTTGTTGTTTTCCTAGATGAAGCCCATGCCATTTTTTGTGCAATACTGTAGTGATCAATCACTCCCCCCTCAAAAACAGCCACTGGGATAGAAGTCACTTCAGAAATGACCTTCCGCATACTATATCGAGTACCAATCATGTTCCAATTCTCGTCTAGAAAGACCATGAAGTCGGGGGCAATCAGCTCCTGAAGTGTCCAACCTCTCTTGAACCACCGACTCTGCTTCAATCCCTCTACATTCTTCTCCCTCGAAACATCGCTTAAGTATGCGATGCAGACCCGACCGTCCCCGTAGTATTGGTACATCGAGTTGAGTGCTTCAGAAAGTTCAGCGCTACTGGACTTGTCTATGCAGCACGTATCGATCCAGATCCACTCGAACCGGTATTGTTGAACATATTTACAAGCATTCCAGACCTTAGACCAGCCTGCTTTCTTCTTCGCATTCGTGAGGTCTTGGATATCATGAAACGACACCTCGTCATCCCCCCATGTGTGTGAGAGTATGGCAAAAGTGGGGATAGTGGTGAGAAATTCTTTGACCTCAAAGGTCTCGGTGTTCAGAAGACGCATGGTATGGACAGGATGCACAGTCAAAAACTGGGCCCAAAGGAAATTAGAGGGGTTCGGAGAGGGGGGGAGAGGGACACTGATGGTAGGAACGAAAGCTGTAGAGCAACTGCCTTCGGAGTTCTCCGAATGACCATTTTTTCTTATGCGAAGCTCTTAGTAAGAAAAAAAGTGCCCATAGAGACGGCACAGCACCCTGAGATCATCGATCAAGTCCGAGATCACCCGAAAGCGTGGTGAGTAGGCCGTAATCCAATGCCGAGTTTCCGGAATCCATGCCGGCGATTTGAGTTTTTACGGCCCACGCAGAGGCTTTGTCAAACCCGAGCTTCGGCATCTCAAACCTTCATCGCAAGATTATATCCGTCCGATGAAAGCCAAAAAAAATGCGCGGGTACTTTCTAAGTCTACTATAGGGTTTTTGTTTTCAATGCTTTGTCCATTTCGTGGTTACATGGCATCGAAAAACAAAAACACAAGGTTCAGTAAGTAAAGTAAGAAAAAAGTCTTTGTGCAAGTACGTTGGGTACTGATATTTTAAAAAGTCAACAGTGTGGCTTTGTGGAGGGTATCACAACCAATGTCCTTAATCAAATAAACATCACTTTTCTAAAGTCCAAGCGAGGCGAGAACGAGGCCAAAGGCAAGAGAGCGGAGGAGTCCAACGACGTAGACGAGCCTAAGAAGAAAGTCATAATTGTCAATAAGCAAAACGCTACGATTCAAATCGTAGGTGTGGTCCACTCACAAGGTAGCAATGAGGTTAAAAACACCTGCAAGGAGGGTTTCGAGGCCGACGAGAGCTTGGTTCAAGAAAACACCGACACCAGAGAGGAGGGCATTACTGAGAGTAGGGATGGAGGCAGCCGAACTGAGGAGACCGTTAAGAGTATTGGTGATGTCCTAGTATGAATTTCATCAATATCTATGAGTTAGCACAAAAACGCTTTGAGTAAACTCACGGTGACGATACCAGCGACGAGAGTATTGGTAATGTCCTATTTTACATACATATGAATCCCATCAATGTCTTTAGGATAGAACAAGAAGGCTTTGGGTAAACTCACGGTGACGATACCAGCGACGAGGTTAGCAGTGTCGTCGTCGGATTGCCTCTTGCTCGAACCGGACTCCGGTTCGGAAGCGGGGATGTTGGCAAGGTCGTCGACAGTGTTGTTGAGAGCGACGGTAAGTTGACCAATGAGAGGAGTGACAGAGTCCTCAGTAACCTTGCCGCCAGAGACGAGAGAGTCTATTGCGTTGATGAAGATTGATCAAACGTGACGGAATCGCCCCGCTTTCTCTCTGGGCACGTCTACGCAGAGCCAAGAACAATCCTCGACCACACAGCTTTTTGGACTCTGTCACGACCTAACCTAAAAGCAATACACCCTTGCCTAACCTAGGCAACCTGTTGGGGAGTGACAGAGATCGTGCGATGGAACCTGACCCTCTAAGCCTCGAGAGTAGTGCGACTAGTCGATATATGCCTATATCAGACTGCGATTCGTGCGAATAACGATAGCCACGGATACAAGGAACCAGGAACCTAGTGTTGGCGACTCAGACTACGAGCCTAGAAGCTAGAAGAATGGAACTAGTATGGAAACCAAGGAGAATCGCAAGATAGGCAGCCTTCGGAGCTGAGTCGACAACAAGAGTGGTGCGAATAAGCAAGTCGTCGCCTACCAGGAAAGTAGGATCAATAGAACAATGTGTCCTATGACAACTAAGATTGGATTCTAACTAGTACCAATGGTTATACAAGGTATATATACTATAAAGTAAAGGAGTATACTCCTAGCAGCAATAATGCCTCCTCCTCTCCGCTACCTACAATGTCTGATCATCCCTATGTCACCCGTCAACCCCTGCGATCAACCAAGTCTCGGTGCCACATATGCGATCGACCCCTAATGCATTGTATGCCGTGTTCGGAAGTGCGATTAGTAATGATCTCGTGCCTAATCGCACTTCGGAATAGGAAATAAGTTGTCCCGGTTAAGCGATGTGGCTTCTGGTATGGTGGCGGGGTGGCGGACCGGCGAGTTCATGACATTACCCCCCTTCTATTACTAATCGCACTTCCGAATAGGAAATGAGTTGTCCCGGTTAAGCGATGTGGCTTCTGGTATGGTGGCGGGGTGGCGGACCGGCGAGTTCATGACATTACCCCCCTTCTATTACTAATCGCACTTCCGAATAGGAAATGAGTTGTCCCGGTTAAGCGATGTGGCTTCTGGTATGGTGGCGGGGTGGCGGACCGGCGAGTTCATGACATTACCCCCCCTCTAGGAATTATTCGTCCTCGAATAATGCGATTTGCAATGGAGAACCAATAAATCTCCAGATTCGCAAACTTTAACCAAAATTAATGCCGTAAATTGATCGAAAATTCTCGGCAGAAATCCCAATATAAAGTCGCATCGATCGGTGCCACTTCAAAACGTCTTCCTCGAACCTCTACAATCACCATCTATGGCCAGCAACACAAACACTTCCGCCTCGACCAACGCGATTTCACCCGCGCAGCGTCGCGAATGTGTCAAGATATTGCGATCATTTCACAACGCGTCCTCCTTCGTTGACATCGACCTAACACGCCTTCAAGAACCACTCCCTACCAATCCAACTCCTCGACCCTGCAGCGACTTTCAAGAATCCATTGAGTTCTGTCACTATTTCGCCCTCGCAAATTTTCGTATCCGAATCCGCGCTCACCAAATCGCAGGCCTTAACGCCACCGAATGCGATTTCCTCTCAACATTCGACAACCTCGCCATGGCAGCTTTCCAACAATACAACCGTGCCTACTCAGCTGCCGGTGCAACCAACCCTCCGTCTTTTGACCATCTGTCCGATGCCCAGCTGATGCATGGAGTTAGGGGTTTGATTTCATGGGTCAACGCCTTTGTGCGTTTCTGTTGTTCCTCCTCCATGGTCGCGATTAACCCTTGATACCTCAGGCCCAAACGTTCGATATCATCTGCGACCTCCACAACCGTCATGCTGCAGAGGTTTACTGCGACGACGAGCTGACGCAGATTTACTTCTGCACCGAGGTTGTGATGAAAGAAATTGCAAACTCTTTTCTTCGATCCGAACTCTGGCAACCGATCGACCCCGAGTTTCCGCCTTTTGAACCAAGTCCTATGATCTCCTTCGCGGAGCCCCTCGCTAAACTCACGAAACCCATTATACATGAGCTCGCGTACCCTAATCCCTTCGGTGACCCCAGCAACGATGAAAATCGCTATCCTCAACCGAAATCGGACGCGATTCGACGACGAAAGATAGAGTTGGAGCGGGAAATCGCGAAGAATATGGTGGAATGGCTCGCCATTACCGAACCCGCTAATTACTATGGTCGTCAAATGACCAACGCTTTGAAGACCGATCCGCGATTTGTCAGCGATTTCCTCCATGGACAGACGCATCCTGGCCGGAACAAACACGCCAACGATCCCTTTTACAAACAGCTGAAAAACACCTTTCCTGTCCCCTCCTATCGTACTCCCTATACTCCCGATCCTAACCACGACGACAAAACATGTTCCGGATGTATAAACTTTGCGATTCGGCGACAGAACGCCATTTCAAGTTCTCTTTTGCGCGACTCCGAATCCAATGTTGCATCTTCTCACAATGAGGACATTCACATGTCTTCTCCCCCTCCGATTCGTCCTTTATCCCCTCCTGACCCCAAAATTCTATCCATCCCTCTTGAATCTCTTCCCAAAATCAAAAATTGCGCCTTTGTTGACATTCCTTCCTTGAAATTGCAGGGAAAGCGGCGTGCTCGGGACCCGACACCATCCGAATCAGGGTCGGATGACGAATGGCAGCCGGATGCGACTTCGGCTAAGCGCAAGGCATCCGAGGAGCCTGTGCCGGTCAAATCCACCAAGAAGCCGAAGCCCGGGACATTCAAGGCATCCTCTTCCAAAGCGACTCGAAAACCCAAGGGCGATTCCAAAATTGCCGATCTTGACACCATTCGCGAATGGGTGTCGAAACCTTTACGCAATACACCTGCGATTTATTTCGCGTATCCTTCTTACACCGATTCCGACCTCCTTCCTTCAATTCCATGGACCAACAACCACGACCAACAGATCCACCCTCCTTCGGCTTCTGAGAGGGTAAATCGCGTATCCAATTACGCATCTCCTCAAATGAATATCCGTCCGATGGAGATGTGGAGGTCCACTACTCCACCCCCAGTTGTCTCCAACCGATCTGAGTAAAGGATAAGGCTTCACGCTAATCCGTGCCCTAGTAATGATTAGCGTGAAGGCTTGTGCCGTATGTTGCGTAATCCCCAGCTAGCGTATACACCGTGGCTCTGAACCAACTAGCGTCCCCAACTGCCCACTGTATCCCTACTAGTCTGTAACATCCATCGCCTCTCCTCCTCCGTAATAACGACGATCCTCATATGAGGAAATGAAATATCATATATATGGAACATATTGGTAACCATGATCAATCTTAGGTTAGAATCAACAGTATCCTGTGTAACAAGATAACTAGGATGAAAGGACCATCCGCTGCTGAACGAATAAGCGTGGTGAGAACAACAGCTGAGTCGAGGCTTCCGACGGATAGAACGCTAAGAGGAACCAAAGGTATGATCAAGGTAAGAAGATCGAAGATCCGAGCATCAGACTCAGCGGTTGTGATCCAAGGACCAAGGAACATAGGCACCGATAGCAATAAGCGTGCTTAGCGTCAGACTATATCCGTATATAGCTGATCAGCGTGATGAGAGCTCCGAATCTCCCAGTCCAAGGTAGCGTGCTAGAGACAGTGAGGGGTTGTCCAACGGATCCAATCCGTTCCCACATAACGAAAATCCAGTCCAGCACTGTCATCTAACCTAAGAGGAATGACAAGTCCTCACAGCTAGCACGTGACAGCAACGCAAGGGGATAAAGAGTAAGTAACTAGCTTCAGAGTGGTTGTAAGCGAGTGGTAAAAATGGCCTGTGTAAATAACACTAAGCGTAAACAAAGATCATAGTTCATGAGGATAATATTGTGCTCTGAACCACAAGGAATTGCCTGCTCATGAATAGGGGATGAGCTGAGTAAGCGAGACATATGCTCGTGAATATAAGCGATAGCTTTAGTTCTAGATATGAGAACCTTAGATTGGGATCTCTGATTTCCTTGGAGATTACCTGGCGCTAAATAGAATGCGACACCGATATCCTTGGTATGAGAACCATGAGCGTAAAACCTACTGAACACGGTTCCGTCGTGATGAGCATAAACAACGCTAAGCGTTGGAGTACGTTGGATAAGAGCATCAGCGTATACTAATACGCGATGAGAGATCTTTGATGCAGAACGTAGTATAGAACCATAAGCGTACCTTAGCGGCAAACAAAAGCCGAAATCTATAGGACGAAGGTTCTTACGCCGTTAGTGGATAGAGATAGGTTATGGCTTAGAATGTGGTTTTCGACCATTAGCGTAGGCAGTAAGTAGTAAAGGCTGTTTGTAGATGAAACTTTGACCTGGAGTAACTCTCCATAAGGTATAGCGTTTTCCTAAACTACGATAGTGAGCTCCTTTAAGAGTTACTTCTTATGAGGCTTCACAACGTTACCTAGGAACGCTTAGCCTTCTCACTCCTTCGTAATTTGCTCAATAAAGCGTTCGCCTTACATCAGGTTATACAATCCTGATTTGTCCTTCGCGCATCTTCTTGACGCTTATTACGAGGGTGGGTCAAACTCCTACCTTAGCGTGGTTCCCCTTACAGGATACCTCTTATGTACCCTCGGTATCGCCTACTTATATTATAAGTAGACCCAGGCGATAGGTGCAACTCCGGGACCAAACGTCGGCTTGCCTACTTCCACAAAACGCTAGCTCAAAGCCTAGACCTTTCTTCCACCAAGCTTCCAAGAGAAAACTACCTCCTTATATGGAGCCTCCGATTTTCCTAATCTCTAAACCAGCTGTGGGTAAAACCCTTACTACCCGTATGGTGTCTAGATCTAACCTATTTTGTTGCGGAAAACTTAGACCTCTTAAACCACCCTCCAGATCCGCCTAGACCATCTAAGCAATACTTCAACATCTGACACGCTAGATCGGTCATGATGAACGCTAAGTGCTCTTAGCGTGTAGCCTTCGTGAAACCTGAATCCTAAAACCAAAATCCTGTGGCCGCAACTGTCAGCTGAATAGGAGGTTACAACTTTGCGGAACTCGGTGCTTGTAACCTCATCTAAGCGCTGAAACCAGATGAGAAGCCTCGTATACCTGGAAAACCCTGTCTCTAAGTTCTAACTTAGAGCGAAAGAGTGTAAGTCTTTGAAAAGTGTGTGCTGAAACCTCATGCTCAGCGTGAGACGCTGTAAGTTCTCTAGTATAAAAAACGCTAATTTAGCGCGCTTCTACGATACGATATTGATAGCTATATATGTTCTCTAAGGTTTCAAGTTCTACTAGGGCTACCGGGACGGAGGCGTAAGGGAGCTAGACAAAGGCACAGCTATAGGGAGGTAGCAAGGCAACATCCACAGTTTAACAATAGTTATCCGCGCTGACCGTTTTCTTTCCACAATCAGCACATTTAACGTCGTTGTTGCCTACTATGTTGAATGGTTTTCCGGACGCCACTACCTTCCCTTGCTTGAATATGGGTAGGGTGACTATTCCAGCCTCTACCCCAAGCAGAACAAGAAGGTTGTGCGTGAAAACTGAAGAGGTTGCCGTGGGTTCTGTAGAAGCCAAAAAGAGACCGAGGCCTAGCAGGGTGTTCTTCGTACGTTCAAACCCTATCCGCGTTTGTTTTGGGACAGCATGCGTTTCGAACGTGCCTAGCGCACCTTCTTCTATTTACTGTGGCCCCCATGCGCTATTCCTCTTCAACGGAACGTGGGAGCTCTTC
>ML179620.1:35649-46553 GCA_004369135.1 Dendrothele bispora CBS 962.96
TAAGGAGCCAAACCTAAAGGTTCGGCAATGAGAATGAGGATATATCACCCAAAATCCCAACTGTCATCTTTCTTGCAAATGGTTGTAAACAATCACATATTTCTGACATCATTGGCCTTCTTGAGATCTGGGACAGAGATGAGGCTTGCAGACTTCTATTTTAGGCTACATGAAAAAAGGGTGTTTCTCATTATTTACTGTAAACTTCATCTAGTGTAAACGCCCCCAGACACAACTTATCAACAGTCAGTGATGTCTCCACTTACTCCATATCTCAAACCCATATCTCGCCGAATCGCTCTCAGTCTCTGATTCTCAAGCAGACATCAACTTTTCGGATGCCCAAGCACAATGGCAGAACCCTGCTAATATCTTCAGTGTGCTCATGACCGTTGGAGGAGACATCATTCAGGCTGCACTTGCTCAGCTCGTGTCATCTGCAGGGCCCTTCACCCCGGTGGCATTCTCATTTGGCTGGGTCTCGTACTCAGTCTCGTCTGTTCTAGCTGCTATCAGATCCCATCGACTTGCCCCCATGCCAGATTGCAGCTGTCTTCTTATTAATATGATATCAGGCGATCGTCGCCCCATCAATTCTTGGATACTCTCGCGTCTTGTACATGATTATGAGCATCCAAACATCGAAGGACGTAAATGCGAGCGTGGCCTCACCATCGCCTTCTTTAAAAGCATTGGAAAAGGTACTAAAAGCTCGTCCGGTAAATCAAAGCGTACTGGTGTGCTCGACCCGGACTGGCGGTACTACAGTGGAATCTTCGGTATTTTCTTCTCCAGCTTGGTGTTTCCGTCATACCAGTTGTTCTTCGTCAAAATTGGGTTGTTCTTATTATCACATGTGGCGGAACTATACTCGCACAGCTACAAGGGGCCCTCCCGCAATGGAAAAAGGAGTTGTGGAATGCTCGTACGATTGAGAACGACGAAAAACGTGTCTTCTGCCTCACAAAAGGAAATGGCAGTACGGACGTCATCGTGGTCCGCTGTTCGGTCGGTGATTTGATTCTGAGCAATCTCACTGGTGCACGAGAAACTTATTCAAGGATGACTGTCCCGGCGACGTTCACACTCACTCTGGCATGGCTGGTGCTTCTCTTCACTGCGCAAGGCCTGAAGGAAGATATCTGGTTTTTGATTGCAGTCGGAGGAATAGGAATGATCCAAAATTTACTAGTGTCAGGTGCGCGCTGCAAACCTGCAGCGCTAGGATTTCATCTGGAGGAGGACGAAATACCTGAAAAGTTCCAAAACTTTGAACTTCAAGTGGGCATGAAGCCCGCCCATGACATAGTTGAAAAGAACATAGTCCACAGCGACAAGGTATTTCGGGCGTTAAAGAAGGCTGAAGAGATTGAGAAAAAAGTTGGAATTATACTGTTGGATATATTCTTTCCGGAGGTTTGAGGGCCGACGAGAAGCGGTGGAAGGAGGAGAAATTGGAATCGTATCGCGATCGAAGAGAGGGATCAGCACCAGAAGTAGTCTCTCGTCCACTAGAAGCAGCTAGTCACATGGGTGAGGGCTCCACAAGCCGAATTGCTACGCCTATTCCAGAGCAGAACAATGGCATTGGCGGTGGAATATTAACGGATGGTAGTCAGATTAACCACTCGAACCCCTGACTTGTCCCATGGGATTAACTGTTTTTTGGGGTCTAGACCACCTGTATTGAGTGGGTTGGGTTGGGTCAGATAATTGACACTGACAGACAGCTGGCTCAGGCTGTAGTACTCTTGATTGCACTCCACTTACAAAAATTTGAGAGCGTTTTGACGAATAAAATATGGATCAAATTTCGTGTTGTTAGACGTGGTCTAGTGATGTATGCTAAGTATATATGCTATAGTAAGTAGAAGAAATGTGATTTTCCTAAACGTTGATACGGAAAGAAGAGTCGTTTGTATTGAGGTGTAGAAGGTACTTTCCTAAAATCAAAAAATGAATCATTTTTTGAGGTCCATAATCCCCTCCTACATTTCGGGCGTCCCGCATAAGCCATCACTTAGCCACTTTTACGTGGCAACAGGTGATTTCGGACAGCATCTTGGGATAGAGTAGGTCAGTCAAATTGGACTTTGTCTCGTCAGTCATAGTGATATCCAGATTCTCTCCGAGGACAGGAAGTTAATCAGCCAATGAGAGCATGCACGTAAGTATACAAGAGATTAGTGATTAGACAAGAAATATAAGTGTTGTCAAAATGTGATTTTGAACGTTGAACGGCAATCTTTGGGACACGGTGGTCAAGCCAAACCGAACTTGCCTTTTTGAGGAGATGGTCAGCCAATGATATACGATAGCGCAAACGTACTCCTTTATTGCGTTCCTCGCGCCACGCTAACCTTCATTGACATTGGGTTCATTGAGAATGATTTGTCGCTACGAGTTGAAGGAGGTCGAAGGCCTCTTGGCATATACAGATGCGTTGTTAGAGCGGACGTAAAGGCACATACTTTACGAAACTTTTTCTGAGGTCTGAAAAAGCCTTTAGGCTGGTCTGTTGCTCGTGAGTTGCCAAGTAGCCCAAGGAACGAGATTAGAGGAAATTCAGTAGCTGCTTCATTCTTTGGGGGAGTGTTTGAGTCTGTCATGAACTCGCCGGTCCGCCACCCCGCCACCATACCAGAAGCCACATCGCTTAACCGGGACAACTCATTTCCTATTCGGAAGTGCGATTAGTAATAGAAGGGGGGGTAATGTCATGAACTCGCCGGTCCGCCACCCCGCCACCATACCAGAAGCCACATCGCTTAACCGGGACAACTCATTTCCTATTCCGAAGTGCGATTAGGCACGGGATCATTACTAATCGCACTTCCGAACACGGCATACAATGCATTAGGGGTCGATCGCATATGTGGCACCCGAGACTTGGTTGATCGCAGGGGTTGACGGGTGACATAGGGATGATCAGACATTGTAGGTAGCGGAGAGGAGGAGGCATTATTGCTGCTAGGAGTATACTCCTTTACTTTATAGTATATATACCTTGTATAACCATTGGTACTAGTTAGAATCCAATCTTAGTTGTCATAGGACACATTGTTCTATTGATCCTACTTTCCTGGTAGGCGACGACTTGCTTATTCGCACCACTCTTGTTGTCGACTCAGCTCCGAAGGCTGCCTATCTTGCGATTCTCCTTGGTTTCCATACTAGTTCCATTCTTCTAGCTTCTAGGCTCGTAGTCTGAGTCGCCAAACACTAGGTTCCTGGTTCCTTGTATCCGTGGCTATCGTTATTCGCACGAATCGCAGTCTGATATAGGCATATATCGACTAGTCGCACTACTCTCGAGGCTTAGAGGGTCAGGTTCCATCGCACGATCTCTGTCACTCCCCAACAGGTTGCCTAGGTTAGGCAAGGGTGTATTGCTTTTAGGTCAGGTCGTGACAGTAGATTGGATTCTCCTTACTGTTCAGGAGTGTCGATCGTGCACTGTCGTTGCGTTCCCCTATTTCTCATTCATTGATCGAAGTCTCACCAACATTCGCTCACCATTTTACCGGACACATTTATTGTGATTCGCATTTGTTTCTAGTATCAAGTACTCCTATTATAACACGAGACTTGGTGTTCCTTAACGGACGAGTACTTATCCCCTACTCGACTCATTCGCTCTGTATACGAGCACTTATATTCGCTATCGAAATCAAGATCTATACTCTTGGAATCTAACCCTAGAGACTAAAGGAACCTCTAATGGACCGCGATTTATCTTACGCTGTGGCTATAGGAAGCCATACTCTTGGTACTCGCATTTTGGATGACTTGTGCCAAGGCAGCACTACTCGTATTTGTTGCGATTCGCAACCTCATGCAACCTATTCTCGTAGTCGCATATGATTATGCGCTACTCTCTAGAAACTACGTCTTGCATCATATCTTGGTATTAGCATGGATATCTAAAGCCGAAAACAAACGGCTTTAGATATCCATGCGAATACCAAGACATGAGGCAAGACGTAGTTTCTAGAGAGTAAGCGCCATAATCATATGCGACTACGAGAATAGGTTGCATGAGGTTGCGAATCGCAACAAATACGAGTAGTGCTGCCTTGGCACAAGTCATCCAAAATGCGAGTACCAAGAGTATGGTTCCTATAGCCACAGCGTAAGATAAATCGCGGTCCATTAGAGGTTCCTTTAGTCTCTAGGGTTAGATTCCAAGAGTATAGATCTTGATTTCGATAGCGAATATAAGTGCTCGTATACAGAGCGAATGAGTCGAGTAGGGGATAAGTACTCGTCCGTTAAGGAACACCAAGTCTCGTGTTATAATAGGAGTACTTGATACTAGAAACAAATGCGAATCACAATAAATGTGTCCGGTAAAATGGTGAGCGAATGTTGGTGAGACTTCGATCAATGAATGAGAAATAGGGGAACGCAACGACAGTGCACGATCGACACTCCTGAACAGTAAGGAGAATCCAATCTACTGTCACGACCTGACCTAAAAGCAATACACCCTTGCCTAACCTAGGCAACCTGTTGGGGAGTGACAGAGATCGTGCGATGGAACCTGACCCTCTAAGCCTCGAGAGTAGTGCGACTAGTCGATATATGCCTATATCAGACTGCGATTCGTGCGAATAACGATAGCCACGGATACAAGGAACCAGGAACCTAGTGTTGGCGACTCAGACTACGAGCCTAGAAGCTAGAAGAATGGAACTAGTATGGAAACCAAGGAGAATCGCAAGATAGGCAGCCTTCGGAGCTGAGTCGACAACAAGAGTGGTGCGAATAAGCAAGTCGTCGCCTACCAGGAAAGTAGGATCAATAGAACAATGTGTCCTATGACAACTAAGATTGGATTCTAACTAGTACCAATGGTTATACAAGGTATATATACTATAAAGTAAAGGAGTATACTCCTAGCAGCAATAATGCCTCCTCCTCTCCGCTACCTACAATGTCTGATCATCCCTATGTCACCCGTCAACCCCTGCGATCAACCAAGTCTCGGTGCCACATATGCGATCGACCCCTAATGCATTGTATGCCGTGTTCGGAAGTGCGATTAGTAATGATCCCGTGCCTAATCGCACTTCGGAATAGGAAATGAGTTGTCCCGGTTAAGCGATGTGGCTTCTGGTATGGTGGCGGGGTGGCGGACCGGCGAGTTCATGACATTACCCCCCTTCTATTACTAATCGCACTTCCGAATAGGAAATGAGTTGTCCCGGTTAAGCGATGTGGCTTCTGGTATGGTGGCGGGGTGGCGGACCGGCGAGTTCATGACAGACTCAAACACTCCCCCCAAGAATGAAGCAGCTACTGAATTTCCTCTAATCTCGTTCCTTGGGCTACTTGGCAACTCACGAGCAACAGACCAGCCTAAAGGCTTTTTCAGACCTCAGAAAAAGTTTCGTAAAGTATGTGCCTTTACGTCCGCTCTAACAACGCATCTGTATATGCCAAGAGGCCTTCGACCTCCTTCAACTCGTAGCGACAAATCATTCTCAATGAACCCAATGTCAATGAAGGTTAGCGTGGCGCGAGGAACGCAATAAAGGAGTACGTTTGCGCTATCGTATATCATTGGCTGACCATCTCCTCAAAAAGGCAAGTTCGGTTTGGCTTGACCACCGTGTCCCAAAGATTGCCGTTCAACGTTCAAAATCACATTTTGACAACACTTATATTTCTTGTCTAATCACTAATCTCTTGTATACTTACGTGCATGCTCTCATTGGCTGATTAACTTCCTGTCCTCGGAGAGAATCTGGATATCACTATGACTGACGAGACAAAGTCCAATTTGACTGACCTACTCTATCCCAAGATGCTGTCCGAAATCACCTGTTGCCACGTAAAAGTGGCTAAGTGATGGCTTATGCGGGACGCCCGAAATGTAGGAGGGGATTATGGACCTCAAAAAATGATTCATTTTTTGATTTTAGGAAAGTACCTTCTACACCTCAATACAAACGACTCTTCTTTCCGTATCAACGTTTAGGAAAATCACATTTCTTCTACTTACTATAGCATATATACTTAGCATACATCACTAGACCACGTCTAACAACACGAAATTTGATCCATATTTTATTCGTCAAAACGCTCTCAAATTTTTGTAAGTGGAGTGCAATCAAGAGTACTACAGCCTGAGCCAGCTGTCTGTCAGTGTCAATTATCTGACCCAACCCAACCCACTCAATACAGGTGGTCTAGACCCCAAAAACAGTTAATCCCATGGGACAAGTCAGGGGTTCGAGTGGTTAATCTGACTACCATCCGTTAATATTCCACCGCCAATGCCATTGTTCTGCTCTGGAATAGGCGTAGCAATTCGGCTTGTGGAGCCCTCACCCATGTGACTAGCTGCTTCTAGTGGACGAGAGACTACTTCTGGTGCTGATCCCTCTCTTCGATCGCGATACGATTCCAATTTCTCCTCCTTCCACCGCTTCTCGTCGGCCCTCAAACCTCCGGAAAGAATATATCCAACAGTATAATTCCAACTTTTTTCTCAATCTCTTCAGCCTTCTTTAACGCCCGAAATACCTTGTCGCTGTGGACTATATTCTTTTCGACTACGTCATGGGCCGGCTTCATGCCCGCTTGAAGTTCAAAGTTTTGGAATTTTTCAGGTATATCGTCCTCCTCCAGATGAAATCCTAGCGCTGCAGGTTTGCAGCGCGCACCTGACACTAGTAAATTTTGGATCATTCCTATTCCTCCGACTGCAATCAGAAACCAGATATCTTCCTTCAGGCCTTGCGCAGTGAAGAGAAGCACCAGCCATGCCAGAGTAAGTGTGAACGTCGCCGGGACAGTCATCCTTGAATAAGTTTCTCGTGCACCAGTGAGATTGCTCAGAATCAAATCACCGACCGAACAGCGGACCACGATGACGTCCGTACTGCCATTTCCTTTTGTGAGGCAGAAGACACGTTTTTCGTCGTTCTCAATCGTACGAGCATTCCACAACTCCTTTTTCCATTGCGGGAGGGCCCCTTGTAGCTGTGCGAGTATAGTTCCGCCACATGTGATGATAAGAACAACCCAATTTCGACGCAGAACAACTGGTATGACAGAAACACCAAGCTGGAGAAGAATACCGAAGATTCCACTGTAGTACCGCCAGTCGCGGTCGAGCACACCAGTACGCTTTGATTTACCGGACGAGCTTTTAGTACCTTTTCCAATGCTTTTAAAGAAGGCGATGGTGAGGCCACGCTCGCATTTACGTCCTTCGATGTTTGGATGCTCATAATCATGTACAAGACGCGAGAGTATCCAAGAATTGATGGGGCGACGATCGCCTGATATCATATTAATAAGAAGACAGCTGCAATCTGGCATGGGGGCAAATCGATGGGATCCGATAGCAGCTAGAACAGACGAGACTGAGTACGAGACCCAGCCAAATGAGAATGCCACCGGGGTGAAGGGCCCTGCAGATGACACGAGCTGAGCAAGTGCAGCCTGAATGATGTCTCCTCCAACGGTCATGAGCACACTGAAGATATTAGCAGGGTTCTGCCATTGTGCTTGGGCATCCGAAAAGTTGATGTCTGCTTGAGAATCAGAGACTGAGAGCGATTCGGCTGGAGATATGGATTCGAGATATGGGGTAAGTGGAGACATCACTGACTGTTGATAAGTTGTGTCTGGGGGCGTTTACACTAGATGAAGTTTACAGTAAATAATGAGAAACACCCTTTTTTCATGTAGCCTAAAATAGAAGTCTGCAAGCCTCATCTCTGTCCCAGATCTCAAGAAGGCCAATGATGTCGGAAATATGTGATTGTTTACAACCATTTGCAAGAAAGATGACAGTTGGGATTTTGGGTGATATATCCTCATTCTCATTGCCGAACCTTTAGGTTTGGCTCCTTATAAGAATGCATTTTGTTTCTAGACTTATCTCCATATGTTAAGGTCTCTTTCCAAATATATCAAAACCTTTCGCATGGATCGCCATTACGATTACAACTGGAGTCCATCACTGTGGTCCTGTTTGGATCAGAGGTTTCCGACTTCCTCGGCCCGGTTGATGGGCCCTCGTCTCCTTGGCCCACTTGACTTCGTCACAATGTCATTAGCTCACTGTTACGCCAGGTTACTCCAACCACTTTTTCGTTTATGTAGTTCCTGGAATCCATGTCAAGTCCACTTTCAACCTACTTACTCCCCGACACCAGTTCCTCTGGAACTTCTTTCTTAATTTCTGGGACTTTGTCGACATGGTTATACGGTACGCCTCCTTATAATTAGTAGGTGTTCCATTCAATTACCTGACTTATGATCTCCAGACCACCTTTCCCGGTCCTGAATCTGTCCTCTCCACCTCTAAAGACATGAATACAGTCCTAGTTCACCCTCTACCCACTTCATCTGCATCTACATCCATTGGATCCTCTCCTGCTTTTTGTCATTACTGCCATTGAGCTTCAAAAGAATGTTATGTGAACACTTGTTTATTTGCTATTTGCACGTAAGCATATACAGTTACTTATACCTTATGAGGCCCGGTATGATTGGTGATTGTTATGTTTTATCACAGTACCTTTTAGTTCCCAGCACTGTCAACTCTGCTGAGCTCGACAAGAAACAGTAAATGACTCCTGTCCTGCATGAGCCTGGCCCTCAATCAGCCTACTAAGGATTCAGTACTTGGAAAGGCTGATTTTCTATACCACCTCAGAACTACATCTTAGAAGGAAGAAACGTTGGACTTCATGTGACAATTCTTTCTAAGTTCAGTAGGATGTGCCTTCAAGTTTTTACATCTACTTCCAAGCTTCGGTGGTTGACATTTCCAGTTCTTGATCTTACTACCCTTGAATGTAAATTTACTTTACCTTGTCACTGCAAATGCCGCTCATATAGTTTTTCACAAAGTGTGCAACATTGAGAAAATCTATACAGTGTTATCAAAAAGGTTCAGCCCTTGCTACTTGTAGCCTTAACCCCCGCTGGGGCCCGGACATTGCTTTGTAGTATGAGTATGCCTGCTAAGGAGAACTAGGTTGGGATTTCCGATCAATTTGTGTCAAGATATTTGGTAAGATTTGTTTTATATGCTCCTCCTCATAACTCTGTTTGGGGAGGACCTCGCCGTTACTCTCAACCCTTCGAAATACGTCCAGAGGCAGTGTCAGGCATTTCTTAATGATGACAGTGACGACAAAAACAGACATCAGGATTCACATTGCAGACCTGATACAACTACTTAATAGCTACTTTCTCTCATTAGGTTTGGTAGGACATACCTTTTTACGTTTTATCCATTTGACATTTTGATAATCTGACGCTGACATGGTCTTTACAAAATGAACACTTGAGGGTATGATTTAATCTACAAAAGGTTCGGCCCTCGCCGCTTGCGGCCATACCCCCCAGTCATACTAAAAGAATACGTAATTGTTCATGTTTGCCAAATGAAAGGTATATTCTGATTGGTTGCTAACCGATAGTGACGCAAATATGCATACCCGGCTGAAGATCGGTGACGAGAGAGGTTCTCTTTTGCAAGTTCGTATATGTAAAAAGAGTCAGGGTTTGCCAGCGTGCATCGTTCATCTATCATCTAGGAATAAGGTGGTGTCCAGTGGCATTGCTTCGCATGGCATGTACGAGGTTGAAGTAGCTGAGGTTGAGTAAGGACAAGTCCTTCCTTCGGTCGGCCTCGTAAAGAACTCGTAATTTACCCGAGATGGAGCGTGCACAGAGATTTCAGAAATTTATCCGCTAATTCGGATTGTCTTCTACGTTTAGTTCAGATCAAATGGGGTTCAATAAAATCAAGGTGGCCAATCACAAATCAAGCTACATAACGGCACTCAACACACTTCATGTCCTCTGTCAAGATCTATCTCCAGATTTACTTACAACAGCTCTCATGGAAGTAAAGTTGTTGCTATCTATTCATATTCTAGATCCAGAACATTCTTTTCAGAACCCAACAATTTTCCAGTAAAATCCACATTCTCAATGGTGTTTTACTCCACACCAAGAAACTGTAGCTCAACGCTCATCCTCTTCTTCATCTTCTTCACGGAACATCCACTAGCTGTTGTCAACAGCTGCTGAATTAACTTTGAAGGTTCAGGACAGGATTTTCACCCTGGTCAAGCATATAGAAAGAGAACTATATAACACAAAGAGTTGTAATACAAACATGAATAAGTAAAACGTTACGTGAGAACAATTAAGAAAAAGTTTGCCCTTTTCCAGCCGAATGACATTTTGCTGATGTATCGAGCGGCGACTGGATTGTTTTCTGGTTCTTGTCAATTGTTCGAGGAAGCAGCCTGTCACATGTGGCTAGTTATACAGTGATTGGAATAGTTGGAGACTACACCGATCCATCGTGCACCATTCATGACACTGCCTTCTTCTCTAAAACATTAATCCTTCTCCAACTGCCCCTTAGGAACAGGGTCCCCAGTCTCATCTTCAATGATAAGTGGGCTCTCTCCTTTCCTCTGAGAACTGAAAAATCTCTTCCATGGCTACCAAGCGTGGTCTATAGACAGGTGTTGACGCAGGAGGAGCCCTTTGGGTACAGGTCGGGTTGGCTGTACACCAGTTACCTTGTACCCAGGTGTTACCTTCTTGGGTCACTGCTTGACGGCAATTGTTTTGCGACCAAGCGATTGTCCCACTGGCCCAAGAAGCCAACTGTGCATGGTTGAGTCTCTGGTTGAAACGTGTGTATGCGCCTGCATACCATCCTCTTGGTGGTGGATCGTAGAATGTTTCGACGTATGCATACCACGGCATAGGAGCTAATATATTGGTAGTAAGTAACATCATAATATTGAGGAAGAATGCGTAATGACTGTTTCAGTGCAAGTGGATCAAGTTTGTAGTTGTGTGATTTCACTTTGAGGCTTGCTGCGATTTATAAAGTCGTATGCTAATTCAGA
>ML179620.1:46578-66820 GCA_004369135.1 Dendrothele bispora CBS 962.96
GCCATTGAACTTTCAGCTACAGAAGGCCAGATTTGTCCTGGTGTAGCTACTACCGAACCTTAATAGAGTTCGACTCAGGGTCTTCTTTGTGTGATACAAAGAGAAATGTTCTGTCATGAATTCTCATACCACTGACATTTTACTCTATTATCTGTCCAACACCATGTGTCTAGTACACTATAAAACACACACACTGTGTGTAGCACACTATAAAACACACGCACTGTGTGTTCCTGTGTGTAGCGTAACGCTTTGCCGCTGTCGCTTTCGCACATAAGACGGATACCTCAGAAATCAAGAAGTCAAGGCCGAAGTTGCTACCTTGGCAGAATTGTGACGAAAATACCGGAACCTACTCAAGAGTCTACGATTTTTCCCAGTATACGCAGGTCCCCTGGACACCTAAACCTCTGTGCCCCATTTTAGTCCAAGACCCCAGAACGCCTAACTGCTCGGGAGAGCGGAAACCGAGGAACAAGCGTACGACGGCATCACTCTACATGACATCACTCTACATGACATCACTCTACATGACTCCTTGTCGTCTTGTCAGCTATGCAGTGGTGCGTGTGTTTTATAGTGTACTACACACAGTGCGTGTGTTTAAGAGTGTGCTACACACATGGCGTTGGACAGATTACTCAAAAAACTCGTGTTTAAGCACTAGCTTGACTCAAGGACTTCATAGTGGTTGAATTTACAATTGTCAGTCATGCAAGGGGCAGTACCCACGGTAGTCATTAGTCTTCGTGGAATCTACTCTAAGATCTTTTAAACCCCAGAAGAAATCGGTACCGAGTGACTACTAACTTTACGAACAGGAACGGTACGGTACACGTTCGCTACCAGGCAAAGAAAAAAGAAAGCTGAAAATATTCATGGGCTACTCCAACACTCTTGCTGTAGCTTGTACCACAGTCTGCCTCTATCGGGTTCCTTACTGTGTAGGTGTCGTTCAATCAAATAGATGCAATGAGGTAATGACGCATTAGACTTAATCGTATGCTGAAATATTTAGCGTCGTTCGGAGTTTCACTTTAGTGTGTTGATGTTTGAACTAGGTGAACGTGACTTTGTCAGTAATGCGTAAGAAGGAGTTATAATACTACAATGAATGATGGTTATATAATCGAGGATACGGCACCATACGTATGCAGCTTTGTAAGATGCTAGGTGGTGGTTCTCCTACCATACGTCCGCGTATGTGTGCAAAGTTGGTCTCTGAGTTGGTACGTGTCAACCGAAGAACCCGGTCACCCTGTTAGCGAACCAGCGTTTTGTTAACGGCAGTTCGTCACTGGGTTCTTCCATTGTGGACCCATGTTCCATTGACCACATGTCGGTTGGGCTGGACATGGGTTTCCCGAGGAGGACGCAGTTGTGGACAGATATCTGGTGCGAACCATCGGTACCTTCTCTAAAAAGTCAAGAGTCTCCTTCCTCTCTCGGGGTGAATAGTAACTTCTACTCTGACCCCTGGGACAAGGATTCCCCGTCAACCTCTTCCTAATTACAAAATCTCTTCTTCCGTCACAGTACTTACCACGTGCTACCTAGCCACATCAGAGGTTGATAAGGTTAGTGACATATTGATCGGTGTACACTGTCCGACGAAGGAGCTTGTTAACTGTTCTTGGTCTTTTGTTAGGTCAGCGGCGAGCTATGTAGTCGTTTTACAGTAAGCCGACCTTTTCCCGTTTGAAAAAGAATTAACAAGAGTGCATTGCAAAATGAATAAGTACAAACATAATGTTGAGAAACACAATATATCAAGAGAAAGATACGAACTGGTCCCACTTTTAGGACAGGACTTGGAAGTTTCAATTAAGTCGTCGACAACTGTTGTCGATCACCTACAAGGCACTTCTTCTACTTCTTCTCCTACTCGCAACTCGATGTCAAAGAACCACACCTCATTTTGTGGTAACTCTTACACCTAAAATGACCTTTTAACAACCCAAGACTTTTCTTACAAGACCTAGATCTTATACTTATCTATCGTTGTTGAAATGAAGGTACTCTCGACAACATTCATTTAGACCTCTATCTAGAACTGTCTCCTGTACTTCACACAACTCACGGCAATACATCGAACTAAACACTAACCGGTGGAACTAAAATAACTTGGGGTAAACTAGACTTGATTTGCATCTTCTGTTAGGCTTAATCGCCTATTTAAAGACTTTAGAGACACGTGCGAGGTAGAGCCCATTTAATGCTCAAGAAATGCTCCGGCTGGCTTCCTTCCTGAACAGGAATGAGTTGGAGTCGATGAAGTTGGAGCATGTACGGTACGCTTCGTTACGGTGACCTGTGGTGGAATAAGGATCTACTATCTACTTGCTACGTGCGACCGTTTGGGACTGAGAAAAATGTATATGCTTGAACGTTTTCTCTTGGAGAGAGCAGTGGCTAGAAGTCGGCCCATACGTATAAACGCAGTGATAGCCAATCGTTGGTTAGTCTTATATGGAAAGTAAACCGTTTGTACTTGTTAATGCATAAGAAAATCATACTGACCCCCCATACCGGCGTTCGCCGCTCCCGGCTTGGAAAACATCTAATTTAGTATGGGAGTTCACAAGTAAAACATTTCTGGTACAGTCGCAGTCTAATAGTTTTACAGTTTACCTATTTTGCATTTTTCCATACAGGATGGTTTGGATTACTCTCTTTCATCGATAATTCATCAACATAGTCCAGACGTTACACTTAGGACTACAGACAAAAACAGCAGTGACGGCCCCGGCCGCGTTAATTGTTATGCGTTCCGCGTTGGCCCACCTTTCCTTCCAGTCAGAAGATTTAGGTATCCTTTTTAGCCACTCAATAGTGAGCTTCCATTGACACCTCATCAATTTGAGTCTGCCCGAGATCGCTATATACTGAACCTATCATCTTATCTTCGGCTCCCAGCATTGTGGTACCTTTGTCACGACTTGCGGAGGCCACTAGCCGGTTTTATCGATTGTAATCAATCGTTACACAAGATGGCTGGCTCGAGTTGAGAAAGCCACAGACCTGTTATAGATTTCTGCAGCAATCACCGCACATTATTACGTTTTTGATATTTTCCCAAATCCTTCCACTGCGAAAAGTAGGTGTCGCAGAACATTGTATTACTTTTGAAGCCTACATTCATAAATTCCATGAGGACCTTCCATTGATATCAATTTAAATCCATATAAATCACCACGAAACAACGAAGACGATGAAGGGACCTTTGATCGCGATATGGCGAAGCCGACTTGAGTACTTCCACTGTGATACAAGGTAAAATGTTACGTTGGACTTTGTTCCATTTTCTTTTTCAACAGCTCGCAGGAGATGATGCGAAATAGTTCAGTGATAAAATGAAGCAGGCCATCGCCAGCGTGGCAAGTACGAGGCCTGGCTAAGTACTTTTACCGGGCTGAGGAAGAGGCTTCACATACGAGCTCGGGTAAAAGAAGCCGGAGTTTCCGATGCCTGATTGGTAATAAAGGTCTTGAGAAACAAGACCACACTTTCTCAAGACTACACGAGGCAAAAGTTGCGTGTAAAGAGGGTTCCTCCCTTCAGTCGGCCTCGTAATTTGCTGTCCTAATATCTTAACTTCAGTGGACACTGGAGATAGCCATGAGGACCCTGATCGGGCCAAGGCACTACACCAAACAATTCGAATCAGTCCAAAAATTTGAGACAGGGACACGATAGCGACGAGAAATGGACTTCCCTTAATCTCGTCCCCAGATGTCAGGGTGTGGGACAAACAAGAAAATACAAAGGGATAAACAAAAGAACAAACAAACGTCCCACACCCTGACATCTGGTGCATTTCGTATAGTAAAGGGGCGGATCGATACACAGCCACATGTGACATGCTGTGACAGGCCTGGACTGACAACTCAACGCAGCCTCGTCTATCGCACTTCCATCTCCCTCCCCTTGCGAAAATATATCTAGCTTAATGCATGTATATCATCTACTTCCGAGACGGCTATTTAATATTTAATACTTATACTTAGTGGTCTTACATAAAATTATCCCTTCAGTCTGCGAGTGCAATGTCAGACATTCTTGAAATGATATTTGCAGATGAAAATCTATACGAATATGAGGAGCCATACATATACCCTTTGAAAAATAGAATAACAAAGGAGCGTAGTACCATATGAGCATATAGAATAGAGAGTTTAGGGAGAGGAGGGTATCACCGCGACGACGCGCATCGTGGTGGTGGTAGATGAAATGTCACGTCTGCGGTGGCTGTGTACCGATCCGCCCCTTTACTATACAAAATGCACCAGACGTAAGAGGGCAAGTCCTTCTGTTTGTTTCATTGTTTGTAGCTTGTATTTTCTTGTTTGGCCTTGCCCTCACGTCTGGGTACGAGACTAGACTTCCCTAACCCGTCTCTTATGGTTAGCATGAGTATGTACGTAAGTCAGTAAGTAACTTTCAGAACACGTTTGTGGAGATATTTCCTTTTTCGGGAGCCATCATCATTTTTCGCCGTCAGTGACAAGTGTAGATGACACCTTCACCTTTATCGCAACACTATATCTGTCCTCTACATGTTATGAAGCCAAAAAAAAAGTACGCGTGTATCTTCTAATTTTACTACAGGATTTCGCTTCCAATGCTTTGTACATTCGTGGCTACATGGCATCGAAAAAGCAAAAACACAAGGTTCAGTAAAGTAAGAAAAAAAAGTCTTTGTGTAAGTACGTTGGGTACATTGGGTACTTAATTTAAGTAGTCAGTAGTGTTACTTTGTGGAGGGTATCACAACCAATGTCCTTAATCAAATAAACATCATTTTCTAGAGTCCAAGAGAGGCGAGAACGAGACCAAAGGCAAGAGAGCGGAGAAGTCCAGCGACATCGACGAGTCTAAGAAAAAGAAAGTCCCAATTGTCAATAAGAAAAACGTTACTACGATTCGAATCAGAGGTATTGGACACTCACAAAGTAGCAACGAGGTTAAGAACACCTGCAAGGAGGGTTTCGAGGCCGACGAGAACTTGGTTCAAGGAAACATCGACACCAGAGAGGAGAGCACCGAGAGTAGGGATGGAGGCAGCCGAACCGAGGAGACCGTTAAGAGAATTGGTAATGTCCTATTTTTCATACATATGAATCCCATCAACGTCTTTAGGATAGGACAAAAAGGCTTTGGGTAAACTCACGGTGACGATACCAGCGACGAGGTTAGCGGTATCGTCGTCGGATTGCCTCTTGCTCGAACCGGACGCGGGGATGTTGGCAAGGTCGTTAGCAGCGTTGTTGAGAGCGACGGTGAGTTGACCAATGAGAGGAGTGACAGAGTCCTCAGAAACGTTGCCGCCGGAAACGAGAGAGTCTATTGCGTTGGTGAAGAATCAGAGAAAATTGATCAAACACGGCGGGATTTTTTGGAAGAGCACGTACCAATTTGAGGCAAAATGGTGCCGACTTGGCCCTGCAAAGTGTCGAGGACACTGGTAACATCGGCGTTCTGACGCTTGGCAGCAACAATGTCAGAACGAGCTTGAGGGAAGGTGATAGGGTTCGAGGCGACGAAGGAGAAGGTCAAGAAGAACGTGAGGAAGGAAAAGAGGGAGAAAACACGAGAGAACATCATCTTGTGTATGGGTACTGAGTTATAGGTGGTAAGGTGAAGAAGTGCAAAGAACTCGAGGCTCTGGGTTCTATTCTACCGTTTGAGGGAGTATTTATATTAGGCTCGTTCTCCTTGTCAAAATAAAGAAAAATATTTCGCGTACTGGAGCTAACGGAGTTTCCTCCACTGACTGACTTCATACTCCGTGTTTTTTTTTGGGATGATGTATGAACTATGGGGTGGATTGAAAACGCCACCATCAACCTTCTTTCGCGCACTTCTAGGCATCTTTTGAATTCGGAAGCTGTGCGTGTCAGCATTCAAAAATTCTCTTGTAACGCCGTGAGTAAGAACGTTTTGAATGGAAGAACCAGGTGGTGTAAATTAGAGTTGGAGGTATTGAGTAAAACAGCTCCACATCACGAAAAGCCATCGCGCAGGTATTTCCAAAGGGCGACCAACTTCTTTGACAATTAACTACTGCGGATGAACGAGGCTTGCAAGGTGTTTCAATGAGAAGAGGAAATAGTGCGGGTATAAAAACTCGTCTGGCCAAGGTGTCCATAGGTAGGAAAATACTGTAGATGGTAATCACCTCGAAAGTTCAGACTGCGGATGAACGGACTGCTCTGGCAAGCCGTAAGAACGAATTCAGAAGTATAAAAGGGCTAATGCGGCGGTAAATTTGTATACCCAGCGGCTTCTATACATTTATTGAAAGCTTGCACAAAAAGATGAGGCCTGAGGCCTGAGGACCAGTCGGTTATTCTAGTGAAAGGAAGCACTCTATGTTTTCCACAAAATTCATCAACCCGTAGTCTACTCGGAAGTTTCAAACAAGCGAAGCATACTCACTACGGGCAAGAACGACTTTCCGCAGTGAGGAAATCGTGAGGAAAATTTGAGGAAATTGTGATCGACCAATAGGAATGCTCGATCACAATTTCCTCAAAATTTCCTCACGATTTCCTCACTGTGGAAAGTCGTTCTTGCCCGTAGTGACTTGCTCTCTCTCACCCAGAGCACAGAAGTGAGAAGCGTGATGTGTTTGTGAAGCCCTCGAGAATGATGTTCTACCTTTCAAGGTAAAGATGCCGCGAGTCGTTGAATTTTTTCTTGAAAATGCCGGTACCGAGCTCTCGAGAGGCATCCGGCACTTTTAAATGACGGAATCTGCCTCAAGCACAGATCTGACGTCAAAAATTCTAAAATTTGACGTCATGCTCTCGGTATCTCGTGGCGTATTCAGGGTCGGATTTTCGTTACCGAAACCTCAAGAAACGTTGCTGTGGCTGGCTTTTTTTTTTTCGAGCCTCTCGACAAAAAGCAAAGAAAGCGAAGGACTCGGAACAATGCGGAGAACATAAAATAGGGGTCTTCTTCAACATTCACCAAGAACGAGTCCTCCAGAACCACAGAAAAATAAATAGGTAGCGGGAATGGGTAAAGATTTCACATGTAAATATAACTTGAATTGCATGAACGAGTTTAGAATGATGGCCAATATACGAGTGAATATTCGTTGTGGACTTGTAAGGTAGGGTTTTGGCAACCCGTCTCTCGGTCGCTCCCATGGGCTGATGTCAGTTGTGAAGTAAGCCAAGACCCAACTCTACGTTGGTCCTCCCGACAAAAGGAAAAGCGGAAAGGCATCGAGGGTCCAGAGTCCAGACTCAAGTGGAGAGAAAGAAATCCTTGTTACGTCCTTCTACAGTCCCAGGCACGTGCATAAATGTTCTTGGTGCTTACCTAGGACAGTGGGTCCAACGAATCCTGTGCATGGCAATGTCAGAGGAGCTCACTGGAGCTGCGATAATTTTTCCCTTGGTGCGCTCCCGAAGCTTTTTTGTCATTCCTCTCCACTACTTCCACTTTGACAGGGAATAATGGGTGCCTTTTGCACAGCAAATGGATTTAAGTTGATCCACCGGAAAGTTGACCAGTGGCGTTACTTATCAAGTTATCTTTGATTGGGGCGAAGGGCAGAGAGAGAGCCAGTTGGACATGTGAACAGGTGCGATGATATTCAGTAAAAAGGCACACACATAAAACATGACTTGTGGAGAAGAAGCCGGGCTATGAAACTTAGAGTTTAGATCATACCCACAGTTTGTACATCGATTTCCTCCGTTATTGTGTACTCTAATAGTCGAGGCTGGGACGCAAAACACCCACATCGCTGAGCGCTGACGGCTTCAATGGTCAGAGCTGCGACAAAAAGATTTTTATGGAAATGTACTCCGATTCTAGTCTCTTCGAGTCCTAATCTAACATTGATCATGACTGTGCTTTGACGTGAAACACGTTGAAGATGAAATACTAGAGTGCATGAACATCATTACATCGCTTCTTGGAACAAACGAGTCTTTTTTTGAATTAACACCCTAACAAATACACCAGCTTTGACGCCTGAGAATAGCGGAACTCACCACCCTTCCGTTCATTAACTTGTCACACCTATAGCTACCTGTAGGAAGACCATTGTAAGACGTACTTATTATGGAAGGACGGACTATGTGATATGATCCATGCTCCATGTCTGACTCTCTCTAGTTGATCGGTGAAACTAGTGAGCAACATCAATAAAAGACTGGTTCATGAATAGAAGCTAATAGTTATTGACATGTCGAATGGAATTCGATGGCGGAGTAAAGGAGCTGTTATGGCGCTTTTTCAGTCGCTCATTAGATGTGATTATAGAGCTTTTGAAGTTAAGCCGGAAATTAACAGAAAGATTCCGAAGTCAGAAGTCATCGACGTGTGTAGAGGATGGATTTGCGTTTTTAGTACAGCTTATGAGAAAGCTAAAAGAATGTTGATTTTATGAATACAACTTATGACACAAGTCGACATCCCGCCTGTCAAGAATTTGGTTTAACACTGGGAACAATTTTGTATAATTCCAAGGAATTACAGAAGAATTACAGAAGATTTATAATAGGAATTACGATGAAACTATTGTATTTCCACTGTAATTCCAAATTTTACAGTAATTCCTAGCATAATTCCACTGTATTGTTTCTGTAATTTCTTGGAATTACACAAATTTGCACCCAGTGTAAGTTCGAGTTGCTGATATCACTTGACAGCGAAGATGGAGATGTTCCACTCAAGCTTCATACACCACGGTCTATGAATCAAGTATGTGAAAAAGAACAAGGCTAACGTATAAGAATCGCAAAAATAGAGATCTGCATACCACAGATAAAATACCGGAGGTTTCAAAATCCATTCAACGAGATATAGCTCTATACGGGAAGAGCTACCTTCACATCTGCGTCAATACAAATTTATATGAGCGAACAAAGGTTGGAGGCTAAGTATGATGGCTCACGTCCAAATGAATAAGCACTAAAACATTGAACAAGGACGGGATTAACCACAATAGCTCATGGCGAGTTCAACATCGACCATTTGTTACGTCTCCATACTAGTCAGGAATATACAATGGACAATTCTCAGACTACGCTCGGCGAATCAATATTTTGTGTATGTTACCTGTTCACCACCCGACCTACTTATATCTGCGCTTTTTGTATACGAGGCTGAAAGGGGGGGACCAGAGTGGATTGACTCTTCTTTTGCAGAGCTTAGCTATGGCTGTGGTCCTGTTTGGATATCACTGTCTCGCAATGTAGTTGGAAGAATATTCTACTCTTAGACTCAGGATTACGAGGACCTCGACTGTAAGGAATCAGCCTTCCACGAAACTCTCCTGTTTGGTCAGAAGCCTCGGCCCGGTTACAATTATGGACCCACGTTTGAAGAGGCCGCATGGCCGCCGGAAACGGCATGAAGATGCCATGATCCATTGCCGTACTACTTTCCCGGTACAAGTACGTACTTACTTGAAACCGCTCCCGCAATTTCTGATAAGCTCCTGTCACCGTATACAAACAGCGGCTGTGTACATTAGATGGTTGTTACTAAGCGATGACTTGCGAGCCGCTGAGACTCACTCACCTTCCTATAAACTCCTCTTCCAACAACTTTACAGGTGCGAGAGACACTTCTTATTGACTATGCTCAAACTCAATGAATTACCAGAAACTTACCTGCTAGGAAATGGAGATCGTGCCTTGGAATCCACCCGGCGAAGAGGTGAAGGAATTGGATACACTGTTAGCAGAACGACTACGACGCAAGGGCGGTATAGTTGGAGGAAAGGTCATATATGCAGAGCCATTGGAGAATATATGCATGTATGAAGGAAATAGCACACTTCCTATTGACTTCACCGACGTCATCACTCCTTGTCGTTATCGGTTCATTGACTGCCTGGAGTTTGTCAAGCAAAAAAAGCTTCAAATCATCGAGACATCCCATCTTCCCATCGGAAAATACGCAGCTCTCTCGCACGTTTGGGCAAGTCTTCCATCTAAAGAGGGTGTGTACGCCGGACGTGGGTCTCTTCTGGTCAAATGCGAGGAACATAACGACAGCGGGCCAATCAGCATAGACGTCCTATATCATACTTGCCTTGCCGCATTGCAAGAACGCGTGCGGTATGCATGGCTCGATCGTCTTGGCATTCTTCAGACGGAATCTCCCCAAGGAAAGAATGACAAGAAGTGGCAGATTATGCATATGCATGGGATTTATTTCAATTCCTGCATTACAATCGTCCTTCCCGCAGGCTTGCAGCGTTTTACGACCAAGAAGGAAGACACAGAATGGATCGATAGAGCATGGACGTTCCAGGAAGTAATGGTAGCACCAGAATCAAAGGTGCTTTTTCTTGAAAATTCCCTGCTTCCGGATGCTCCCTCAGCTGCTGGACTGCGTATGCTTCCAATCGCTGACTTCTTCAGCATCCGACATCAGGGAATATGGTACTCTGAGCTGTTGGCTCGGGATGTATGGCAGAAGGAGCGAAGAGACAAGTTAATTATGGCTTTGTCTTTCAGAGAGCAATTCCGACGAAACGGCCTCCCTGATGTACTTTCCCGTTTCCACCTCATCTGGGACTGGGTACAGTGGCGTAAATCTGCATACTCAGTGGACGTTATATTCAGTATCATGGGTATGCTGGATATTGCGCTTGATCCATCCCGTTTCGATAAAAATGATCGATTCGGGGCAACCCTTGCGATAGCACAGGAGATGCTCCTTAAAGACCCAGCGGACAATTCTGCTGTTGAAATACCACTATGGAGGAGAATCAATAGATCTCGTGTAGAGATATTCAAACATCGTCAGAGACTCAATGCGAAGACTTACATGATGTATCTGCCCTCACTCATCAAGCTTTCCGACCTTGAACTAGAGCTCGAGCGGGACGATATAAAAGGCTTCACCTCAGCAAACAAGGAATCTTTGAAATATGGTGATCAGAGTCAAGGACAAGTCAACCCACTTACACCTGACGAAATAAAGACACTAAGAAATCTGAATGTTTCGGTTTGGGGAAGGCCTGAAAGCGCCCTCAGAGATATTCTGGCGCATTTGTCACTTATACCAGGATATAACAATGTCGACAATATATCAAGAATGAGGCAGGAAGCCGACCAGATTTGTAAAATAATACCCAAACCCCTGCTTTGGAAGGTGGCCTGTTTGACGGAAGCTGGCGTTTCCAATCCATCCTCCAACTCGTTTAGAACCCCCGAACAGGTGGCCATAGGAATTTACAAACGACTTTCTCCCGTACCACATACTTCAAGCCACGCTGAATGCGAAGGAGTCGCAGCGGCTAGTAACAGCCAGTCAAATTTCGAAACCAAATACGTCTTTGGTTGGTCCGTTCAGTCTAGTTTATGGTTGAGAGGAGATAGAGAACATACTACGAGTGCGCGAAACCAAATGCCAGTACCAATACTCACATTCTGGAAATTCAAAATTCCTGAAGGTTTGGATGAAGAGATGAGGGCTCTTATAAGGGAGATGAATTCGGCGACTATTTCTGTAAATTAGATAGAAACCAATTTACGAGGGCGGAGTTTACGAAATTCAAATCAATTGTCTTTGGATGAAACTTACAGCCCGAGTCCGTGGCCGATGCAGTTCTGTTTGAATCAGAAGGGAGTCCCTGACTTGTCACTTCCTCGGCCCGAGAAGAGTTGTGGAGTTCGAGGTCGTGAATAGGGGCATGTGGCCATTGTGTCACAACTGATAGTATGCAACGAGTCTGAGTCGGTATTATGATGAAAGGACCTACAATTGTCCATCTTCAATCTATACTCACTACGAAATAAATAATCCAACATTTCCCTTCGGCCCAATTTTGATCTAATCTGATTCTTCTCCCCGTGACTCAGCCTACGCGACTAGCCGCTGAGCATAACCGATCGACCAAACTGCACGTGTAGACCACAGCTTGCGTTCCTACTCCGAGGTACGTCAAGCTTTCTGACCCTTTCCCCCCCTTCCCTGAAACATTGAACATGAATGATTAATTTTCAGTCCTATTTGTTCAGCATCTGAGTCGATCCCCTACAGCTTGCGTTCCGACTCCTACTAGGTACATAGCTCGCCCCTTCTATCCTTTCTAAAACACTGAAAATGGATGTTTATTTGTCTAGCTTCCGAATCCGCACCTTATTCATACTAGGCCCCACCTACAGACTTTGTTCCTGCAATCAGGTATGTATCACGTCCCGCTCTGTTACTCTGAAATCAAATGATTTATTCTCATTTTCATTCGTCCAGTCTCCGGGTTCTATCCGTACTAGGAGCTCCATCAATAGCTTGCGTTTCTGCCACTCGGTATGGCTTGCCTCTTCTTCCCCTCCCTTCCATAAAACAATGGAAATGAATGATTGATCTTTATTTCTATTTACCTAGTAACTCCCGACTCTACATCCTATTCGTACTAGGCCCCACCTACAGACTGTGTTCCTACGATTGGGTATTTCTCTCAGGCTTTCTATTCTATAACTCTGAAAACAAATGATTAATTTCCACTTATCCAGCTTCCGAGTCTACATCCGTAATATGCACCTTCTTAACACCAAGACCTTTGTGGTCAAAAAATTTATCACCGACATCCCTACATTCGCTATTCTCTCTCATACATGGGACTCGGAGGACGACGAAGTTTCATTCCAAGACATCCGGGATTGCCAGAATCTCCAGGACGCCCACTGGCAGAACTGCCAGGATTATGAGAAAGCTAAGCAGAAAGCAGAATGGAAGAAGGGCGGTTGGTCCAAGATCTGGTATGCTTGCAAGTATGTTCGACAATATGAATTCGAGTGGATCTGGATCGATACGTGCTGTATCGACAAATCGAGTAGCGCCGAGCTTTCCGAGGCATTAAACTCGATGTACAAGTACTACGGAGATAGTCGGGTTTGCATTGCATACCTAAGCGATATTTCGATGGAGAAGTATGCGGATATTGAGAAGTTAAAGAAGAGTCGATGGTTTACGAGAGGTTGGACACTCCAGGAGCTTATTGCACCCCGTTCCATGGTCTTTTTGGATCAAGATTGGAACACAGTTGGCACGCGATTCGGTATGCGAGAAGTGATCTCAGAAGTGACCTGTATTCCAGTCAAGGTTTTTGAGCGAGGACTCGGAGAACTTGGCGGGTACAGCATTGCACAGAAAATGTCGTGGGCGGCTTCTAGGGAGACTACACGAGAGGAAGACATGGCATACTGTCTAATGGGTCTTTTTGGGGTGAACATGGCACCGATATATGGGGAAGGGGGTGCAAAGGCTTTCATGCGATTGCAGCAGGAGATAATCAAGTATTCGGATGATCGCAGTATTTTTGCCTGGGTAGCGACAAATGATTGTCATCGGGATAGAGGACTGTTTGCAAGCTCCCCCTCAGAGTTTGCGTCTTCTGGTGAAATCGGCATTTCTGACTCAGAAGGTTTTGGGAATAAGTCAGCCTTTTCATTCAATAACAACGGTCTTCGTATCCATCTTCCTCTGCAATATCGACCTGATATTGGCAGAACAGATGTATATGTTGCTTCGTTGCATTGCCAAGCAGCTGACAGATTTGTTGGAATATACCTTCAAAAACAGGGACAGCGCTATATTCGATGGAATCCACATTTTCAACTACTCCACATCGACGGATTTTCCGCAGATTTAAAGGAGGTTGTGGTGAAAGAGAGCACTGTCCCTCTGCAGCAGATCAAAAAAGGCAGTTACAACTTCCCGATCGAGTTTAATATTGATCCCCAGATCACCCGTCCCGACAAGACTTCCCGTCATAACGACGACATCGCTACTAGAAGTGTATCGAGACGGGATCCTTGTCCAATCTACGATTTCAGACTCCGAACAAAAAACGGAAAGGTATTTCGCGTCTTCATCCGGGCCGTCCTTGACGAGGTCATTCCCGTTATAGATATGGCACTGTCTATCAACGGCCGTTGGTTCCCCAGTTGTGACCGCCACCCTCTTTTTGAAGACAACGTTGTATCACCTGTTGAGGACGACGATGCTTTGGTGTCTTGTTTTGCACACATGACTGGAGACTGCTTGAGCAAAAGGGTCATTGAACTCAATTACATCTCCTCGTCCAGTGCCCAATTCCAGCTCTACCGTCAGATAAACGAATTCAAAGCCTCGCCACGCGCTCCAAGCCCAATGGCTCTTGATTTCATAGTCGACATTAACTCCAATACTTCTGATTTCAACTCGCATCACTCAGTTTTTCCATCTGATCTTCCTTGAAGATACGACAACAAAACTGCATACGGGTCTTTCTCAAGGCGTGGTAGACAATGTGATACGCATTGTGTGCTCGTATACCGATTACTCAGATCGGAAATCGCCGTTATAGCACTAGGCCTGCGTACTGAATCAAATTGTCACGTACCCTGGATAGATGTCGACACTGTATGGTCCTATAAGGAGGAAATTTCCATTTCTGACATATGGGAATCTTACCTCCCTTTGGGCTCAAGATACGAGCGCAGACAGGACGGCGTGGCAAGCACTCCACAATGGGAATCTCGACATTTAACTGTCACCGTCACGGAAAAGAATACATTGATAGAACCTGGTTTCTATCACGTTGTGATTAAAGACGAGGAGCAACCGCAATCCGACTGGAGACCACGGGGGGATTCAGGGACCAGTTCTGCAGGTGAAGGTCGGGGTGGAACGGGAGTCAACCCGTCGGAGACTGAGGAGATGGATTGGGTACCAAACTTATCGGACTGGGAAACTAGGAAAAGGAGGAGGTTATAAGTGGGAGCTGTTGATAGAACTGGATGGAGAGACTGGGTGTCTCCAAAAATATGAAATCACGTACGCACATTGCTAATATACACAATTACGAGGCCAGAGTTTACTTCATTGTGTGCGGAGGTATTCCTCATGATACGCATAATTCTATCTATAAGAGGCCAGGAAGCTTGACTGACGGATCTAAAGCCCCCAGCCGTACAATTCCATTCCCGAACTGTTTTTGCCGTCTAGGCCTTTTACCATCTTATTCAGTGACTGAACGACTGCCTTCTTCAGTCATTCAGCTCTAGCCTGAACTCCTTTTGATCTCCGAAATTCCTTCAAAATGCGTGGGTAACTGGGTAGATTGTTCGTTCGTACACTATACAAGTCCCACAATCATTGATCACTGACAGACAGTGTACATCGAAAACGCCCAGGGTTCCAACTTGCTGTAAATTTGAACGGAAGCATCCTACTGTTGACAGGATCATAACTTGAACATCCACTACCACCGAGTTGGGTCAATCTTCAAAGGTCCTCCTGAACAACGCACCTTTGGTGCATGATCTCCTATGAGAGTACTATACGTTGAGAGCTCAAATAGACTCGATTTATAGAACTTCATGGTCACCAACGAACTCGAGGGTATCAAGTATGACTCGCTATGTAATCACTCTCTGACTAGTAGACTTTCCATCACTGAGAACACAAGATTCGATCTGTTAACACGCAGCTTCTCTACTTCTCTCTGTTCCTTTGTCCTCCTCTTCCGTGGCCTTTTGTTCAGCTTTTGCCCCGCGTATCAGTCGATACGTCCCTCTTATAGTCGGGGGAACAGGAGCGGCTTGTTCCAATTCAGTCGCTGCCCGCAACGGGTCCAAGGCAGATTCTGACAGGTAAGATTAGCAATATAGTATCCCCGAATCTCACTGTATAGGGGTTACTCTGTATTCGAGGACAACAACTCGGCTTTGGCTTCGGTTGGAACGGAATTCGACTTAGATTTAGAGAAAGTTAAATCTAAGCCCGGTATGAAGACTTCAGCTTGTTCGAAATGCCCCACGATGGTGGAAAGGAAGCATGGGACAAAACTACGGCATAGACAACAGGAGAGGGAGGAGAAGTGTCTGTGGAAGATTTGGGAAATTTGAAGGCTATAGGTTGGGGGTGAAGAGAAGTCGAATGGTGTTATGTAATTGAATGGAGGGAGAAACGCAGCGAGAAGGAAAGGACGCGGGAGAGCTGAGTGGAGCTGACGTTGCACTGCCTATGATGTACAGGATGTGATCTATTGCAAGAAGAAACAATCTTTGTTGAAGCTGTGTGGAAGAAGAGATCGTGTACATACCTCTTTAGTACAGCATCGTCACTACTGTGGGCAACACATCAGTGGAGCCATTCTCCGGCAATCCTGCGCATGTCGAACGCGTGCACTCTTGTTGCAACATCATAATATTCACAGAGAATGAGATAAATTTTGCACTAGACACCTGCGAGCCCGGTTAAATATCATTACTGCGTAGAAAGAAAGGAGGACGGACTGAAGTTACTGGTAAATCCGACCGTGCACTCTCAGCGGCACCTTGCGCGCCTTCTGCTCCAGGTTCATCCTGGTCTTTCTCGCCATTCGAGATTTTTCAGAGCCGTTCTCGCTAGCAGAAGTTCCAGGGTGGGGTGTGGCATGTGGAGCCTCGAAGGGTGTTTGAGAGTGGTCATCGTGGCAGTGATCGTGCTTGGCAAACTCGCGTTGGATCGATCATTAAGTAAGCATACTTGATTCGGGCCGGTGCTCGGTGCTCACGAAGTCAAACAGTGCACTAGTGATCTGTTGATTGAAAGTCCAATCAAATCGGTGCGTCGATTCTTTTTCCTTCGAACAACAAGTTCCCGCTTAGCTTCAGCCCTTCGTAACTGCCATTGCCACTTACCGGCTTTCATTCTTCGCTAGTACAGCCTACCGCGGAGCGCCTGACGATAATCACCTAGTTCTTTAGAACAGTCGTTCGGGACTTAAAGCTGCGTGTCTACAGCACTGGTCAGCGATAGATGACAGTATCGATCGCTATACATTCTATTGACGTTGAGCATTTCCGGTGACCATATCGAAATGAAAGACATGCCAAAAACATGCGCCGAGTGCCTTGAGTATATGTCCTATCTGCCGGAAGTTGATTCGAGCCGTCCCGTCCTTCGATGTCAGTTTTGATACACATATATCTGAGCGATTCTTCGTCCTCGCGGGCCACCAATTCTCCTGGTTCTCGAGGGAGATATTTTGATATCACAGCAGGCATTAAATAGCAGACTGGAGGTTTCGACCGGATATCCACCTTCTGACTTCAAATACTACGTATCTTCTCCGACTATGGCTCGAGGCAATGCAAAGGGTATTTTCCCGCTGTGAGAACCTATCAAATGAATGTACAATGCGCGATACATGAGGACGTATAATGGAGCAGGTACGAAGATCCAATTTTAGAGAGGAGCTCGCCATGCGTGCAAACAATGTGTCCACCATTTATACATTACATGTCGCCAAGTGATTGCAAGAATCCCCTTCCTTACTTTTGTCCACAGACGCTGTCCTTGAAGAATATCCTCATTCTTTCTCCATGAACTTGCCCTTGCTCTCTCCCATGGACCCGAGGAACCCTTCCTTTTTCCATAGTGCCCGACAACTTGAATTTCGTGATTCGACAGTTAACAATATCAATGGAAATCTCCAAAATATTGGTATTGGTATGTATCTTTCAGCTCATACAAAATAAGATGATCATCCAATATCTATTCCCATTTGTTTTAGAGCATGAAGTATATTTCATATTTTTCTGATTCATCTTGGTCTCAGACTTACATTACCTATAGTTCTTTGCAATCAGCAATTTACAGCAATTACGGCCCTTTGATCAATCTATGGACGGCTACTATACTGCAGTGCTCTATAACAGAGGATTCAATTCACTGCCAGTAGTCATACGTAGATTTAACAGAAGAGAGGATCGGGATTGTTTTGTGACCCTCCTGGATAGATATGGGTGAGGGTATCATTCAGACACCGTGATTTAACTTTCTAACTGAATTAAAATTTGTCAAGATGGACCCCTTTGGTCATGAAGAAATTTTGGGCCCTTACAATAAATGGTGATCCATGTTTGGTTGTAGATTCTGCAGGTAATCTGGATTTATTAATTGATTTTTTGTGATTTTTATATTTTGATTTTTGGAAGCTGTGTATACATGGCAAGAAGCAGTTCAGGGAAATCTGATTGAAGACACCATGATGACACGTGCAAAATTTGTATTCTTGTGTTTCCTTGATTAATTTATTCTTCACTAATTGTCATTCAAGTATCTACAGACATATGTATGTCTAATATTACCTATGAGGTAGAAACCTAATGCTCACATTTTATAGCAATTCTTCCAGCATGCTGAGACTGATCCTCAAAGAAGAAGATGGATTTATTATGGTGGTAAAGAGGATATGGGAGTTCAAAAGTTGCGATTATTCAGTATGGAGGGGAACATTATCCTGGATCCTGAAAAACTAGAACTTGATGACCTGATCAGGAATAACTATTTAATGGTGAGAATTTATGTGGGTATTTGAAAATGAAAATGAACTAATAAAGATGAACAGATACCACCAAAAAAGATATAGTATATCAAGACTTAAGGGAGATTCTATTAATAGATCAGGGTGTGTAAGATTGGAAGAAACAGTGTGACTTTGTGTTAACTAATATAATCTCAAGGAACTGTCTGGGCAGATGAATTGATGAGGAGTACTGTTTATGGAATTGTGAGTTTTAATCTAAGTCATATGTTCTAGAGAACTGAAAAGCTGAGTTGTCTATTTTTGAATATTAGCAAAAGTAAAAGTCATTTCAGTAATACTACTCTTGTCAATACTCAGCACTATGATCTCTTCAGGTTGAAATTTCTTCACCTTGTTATATATGTGGGATTTGCTAACTCCTGTGCTTGGTACTGCCTACAGGAGGTGAGAAACATTATCTGACTCTCCTCCCCTATCATCAACTGAGGATTGTTATGATAGAATGTGAGTGTCTGCAAGTTGTAGTGTTTCTCTTGCTTCTTCAGATGATGGTTTTATATGGTAATGCCTGGGAGAGGTGAGTGTCTCTAAACTATGACAATCTCTCTTCATTTGTTGAGTGCACTATTTCAATTCCACAGGTTATGAGTCTTGTCCAGCTACAGTGATTTGAGTTATCTCCATGATGATGTATTATAAGTGCTACATGCTGATTGACCATCTTACATTGGGGTCCTTGCAGAAAGTGAGTTCTGCTATGAGCCACAGTGCTGTTTCCCATTGCAATGTTGATTGTCGTTATCCTTGCAGGAGGTGGGTACTGTCATGAACTCACTGGCCCGCCACCTTTCCAGAAGCCACACCACCTAATGGGGTTATCTTATTTCCTGTTCTGAAGTGCGATTAGTCACTACATCATCACTAATCGCACTTCCCAGACATTATTTCCTGCTCGGAAGTGTGAATAATCACTAGATCATCACTATTCGCACTTCCCAAACGTTACTTCATGTTCTGAAGTGCGATTAGTCACTACAGCACCACTAATCGCACTTCCCAGACATTACATACAGCGGACTAGGGGCTATTATCACCTGTGGCACCAAGACAGGGTGGACCACAGGGGTTGACAGTTGGAACAGGGATGATCGGACATTGTAGACTACGGAGAGGGGGAGGCATTATTGCCATTAGGAGTATTCTCCTTGCGGAGAGGGGGAGGCATTATTGCTGCTAGGAGTATTCCCCTTTCCTTTATCGTATATATACCTTGTATAGTAGTATGATTCCTTAGAATCCAATCTTAGTTGTCATAGGACACACTGTTCTATTGATCCTACTTTCCTGGTAGGCGACGACTTGCTTATTCGCACCACTCTCGTTGTCGACTCAGCTCCGAAGGCTGTCTATCTTGCGATTCTCCTTGGTTTCCATACTAGTTTCATTGTGATCCCTGCAGCGGGTGAGTCCCTTCAAGCCAAAGTGGTCTTTTCCTGTTCCTCTGCTCACTGCTGTGTGTTGTGATCCCTGCAGGGGGTGAGTCCCTTCAAGCCAAAGTGCTCTTTTCCTGTTCCTCTGCTCACTGCTGTGTGTTGTGATTCCTGCAGGGGGTGAGTCCCTTCAAGCCAAATTGGACTTTTCCTGTTTCTCTGCTCACTGCTGTGTGGTGTGATCCCTGCAGCAAGTGAGTCCCTTCAAGCCAAAGTGCTCTTTTCCTGTTCCTCTGCTCACTGTTGTGTTTTGTGATCCCTGCAGCGGGTGAGTCCCTTCAAGCCAAAGTGGTCTTTTCCTGTTCCTCTGCTCACTGCTGTGTGTTGTGATCCCTGCAGGGGGTGAGTCCCTTCAAGCCAAAGTGCTCTTTTCCTGTTCCTCTGCTCACTGCTGTGTGTTGTGATCCCTGCAGGGGGTGAGTCCCTTCAAGCCAAAGTGCTCTTTTCCTGTTCCTCTGCTCACTGCTATGTG
>ML179621.1:2981-68622 GCA_004369135.1 Dendrothele bispora CBS 962.96
AACCTCTAATGGACCGCGATTTATCTTACGCTGTGGCTATAGGAGCCATACTCTTGGTGATCGCATTTTGGATGACTTGTGCCAAGGCGGCACTACTTGTATTTGTTGCGATTCGCAACCTCATGCAACCTATTCTCGTAGTCGCATATGATTATGCACTACTCTCTAGAAACTACATCTTGCATCATATCTTGGTATTCGCATGGAATCGCCGTTTGTTTTCGGCTTTAGATATCCTGCTTCCAAGAATGAGGCAATCACCTATCTCTGTCCAATACCGAATCTTGCACCAAAGCTGGTAATCGCATCCGTCATTCATCATTTCCGACAAACATCTACTTTGAAACTGGACCTCATTGAGAGGTATTCCATATCGCAAAAGGATTTGATGCTATCACTCGAGGAAATTCTCAATGAAGAATACTCCGAAGTGTTGCAGTGGATCCTTGCGAATCGGAAGAGTGAGGAAGCATTAAACGAGTTATTTCGCAAGCGGAATGTAGTCCAATATGTTAGGACTAAACAGGAAGCGCGTAGAAGAACTGCGAATAATGCTCCCATCCAGTTTGGAGATGGAATCGCACCAAGGGGGATGTCCTATGGAGAATACATGGGAGCCATAGCGGATGAAATATAATATCATCTGGGTCCGCTATCCACTTTGAGGCCTGGTTTGCAGCCGAACGGATGAAGGTGTTTTGCGATCGAGTTTCGGATCTGGAAAGAAGGTGGTTCGAAGGTTCTCTTTGATGGAGGAATATACCTCGGAGGCTAAAAGGATTAGGAGACCTAAGCATGCTCTCAATAGCCTTTTTGCCATATGCAAGGGTTGAACCGCCAATGTCAGAAGGTTGAACTTGGTTACCCAACAGGTCTAGATCACTATATATAGTGTGCAGCCCCAATACCAGTACCCTGGTATTGTGGCCCTTTTAGCCCAGTGGTTAAGGCTTCAGGTTGCACAGGTCTGTTCATCACAGAATACCAGGGTACCCCCCAAGGGTGGCGGTTCAACCCTTGCATATGGCAAAAAGGCTATTGAGAGCATGACAGGCTAATGTAGAGACCTAAGCATGCAATTGTGTGAGCCACCATATGCAAGGGCCCCTAACCGTTGCTCACAGGCAAGTGGATAAGCCTGGGGGGTTCTATATATAGACCTAGGACAGTCTTGGGGACCAAGACCCTTAAGGGGAGGGTAATGTCAGAAGGTTGAACTTGGTTACCCAACAGGTCTAGATCACTATATATAGTGTGCAGCCCCCAATACCAGTACCCTGGTATTGTGGCCCTTTTAGCCCAGTGGTTAAGGCTTCAGGTTGCACAGGTCTGTTCATCACAGAGACCTGCTTAAGACCTGTCAGACATTGGAATATCAATGTCTAAGTGGTCGTCTTGAGGACCCTACACTTGCTGAGAAGGGTATGGTGCTGAGGGACACCATTCTCAAATTCCGAGGGAAAGTGCAGCATTACGGGGACAGTCAAGCAAAACAGACTACAATGGATGGTTTTCTACAAAGATGATGTAATATTTTTATGTAATATAATTTGTTTCTCGAACTGCATAAATTTCAGAATGCATTACGAGGCCGACTGAAAGGAGGAATCGTCTTTACACACGGCTTTTTTCCCCGGTCGGTCACCGATGTGGTCTTGTTTGTCAAGACCTTTATTATCGTTAGCTTATTACAAATCGGACCCGAAATTCCGGCTTGACAGATCATGAGACCAACGCGCGAACATAACGTGACTTTGTTTAGCACGCGCCGCGCTTCTTTCACTCGTACTCCCATCATCTCAGCTAGCCGGTTTTACAGTGTCAGTGTGTGTCTGCCTCCTCGCGGCTGTTATAACTAGCTACTGGGCTTGAATTCCTGCCTTTTCTTTTGACTCCAAACCTGTTTCCTCTCATGCTCCTTGAATAGAATGCTACAGTACTAATATACTACCGGCCTTGTACTTGCCACGCGCAGCGGTGGCCCACTCACCTTCATAAACTTTTGGGTGAAACCAAGCATATGCATTATGAGATGTTCAACTGTATCATTACAGTAGAACAATCTCATAAATCATGATCGTTTTCTCCTTGAATTCTGGAAGGCCGAGTCTCTTCAGAATCAGACAAAAAATTATGAGGCTGAAGTTTATGAAGGAATCATCTTTACACCCCGGTCACCGATGTGGTCCTGTTTGGACCAGAAGCCTGCACCACTGACTTTTCTGACCCAGTAACAGGTGATGGCACTTGCCCGTTCCACAACCGATCTCCGAGTTAATTGCCATGTACGTTGCGTGTTGGCCCACTTTTCTTCATACATGGTCATCCTAGGAACTAGTTGAAAGGAAGAGCAGAGTGATTGCCAATAATCATGGTGGCTCCAGTGTAAAAAGGATCATTCTTACATGGCACTTTTAGCTTCAGTCCGTCAAATGATGTGGTTCTACTTATTTGGATCAGAGTCTCTGACCTCCTCTTGGCGATCAGGACCATTTCCATATATTTCCGTAAAATTTCTATACAACATTTGAACACATATATTCAAGAGACTCAGAGTTCGTTGATTCATTTAGTTCACCTGACGAATCTTTCGGCCTGCAATGATCAGTACTTTTATTCTGAAATTAAAAAGAAACAGGCCTGTTGCCACATACCTTTCCAGTACTGTTGTCAAACTTCAAAGACCCAACCAGAAATTAGTCCTGTAGTAGCTGCATCAATTTATGAAGCGAGAAGTTATTACATAATAAATCCTGTTTTGGACTCGTGTCGCGTCATCAAAACATATCCCTTGCTCACTTCCTCTATGTAGGGCTCCTAGCGGATCAGATTGGATCAGATTCGGATGGCATCCGCTTGGATAGTGGGTTGTTCTGAGCCCAATCCGCATCAGCGGATGGTATCCAACGGATCATCTGGCAATCCATCGGATTCAGTGCCAGTCTGCCAAATCTGACAGAGACTGACACAAAACCACATTTTTATGTGCTTTTGGTCTCATCTTTAGCTACATTTATGATTTAAAAGCTCTTTGTACTTAAAAATACCTAAATACATACATGATTGCAACCTAAGGTACTCTCGGCACCATTGTACAGCTGTCTCCCACGCTCTAGCCAGTCCAAGAAGGCAGCATCGGCAACAATTTGCAAGTCGCGAGCAATTTTCTACATTATATTAATTAATTGCCAGAGTGTACAGGACCTTTGGAAGGCCCGAGAGTCACTGATATTATCCCTATATGGTAGGTTCTCATGCCCCATCCCATCCGCCGTTCATCCTTGGATTGTCGGATAGAAATCCGTCGGTTGGGAAGCATCCAGAGTGCCCATCCGCCATCCGAATCTGAGCTTCAATCGGCGGATGATCGCCGGTAATCTGCTTTGTGGGACTAGACAACACCAAAACAAACACCACAAAAGTGAGTCTGTATAGGTATATGATCTAGCAAGTTTTTGTATGCGAGTTGAAAGGACAGAACCCTTCAAGGTCTTTGTAGCGATATAGGTAGTGTAAGTTCAAAGTTTCGAGTGTGGGGATGTGGGTACAAATATAGGCAGTCAATGGGTCAATGGTTCAAGATCAATGGCAACACAATATGGATCAAACAAATGGTCAAATAACAAGATCACAATGGCAAAGTTCAAATAACAAACAAGTCAATCAAAGGTCAAATAACACAATATGTCCAATCAATATAGGGTGCTGAACCCGAAGGTAACAGACTTTGAATGCGATTTTAAGGTTTAGACGTTCTTGGAACTACAACTGGTATGGTCAAGCCGGATCCTTTATATCCGTAGAGAGACCTATATCACAGCCGCGTTGTCCACAGTACTAATCTGCCTTTTCTGCGCCAATCCTGAACCCTATTTATACTACTGTAAATAAGAAACTATTAAACTTGAGAGTCCGACAAAATATAATAAAAGAAACTATTTAAATGTCTTTGTCCGTGCGCTAGTACCAAAACTGGGTATAGTCCTACTCGATATAGTACTCGGTCCGTGTATAATACTACATTGTTTCAGAATATTCACTTTCTACGTTGTAGTCGATCTCACTCGATCGCAACCGTTCAACCGTTCTTCACATTTGATTCTTTGGGTCACGATATCGGAACTTGCGGTCGCCCGTTCTACAGCTTTGCGTCCGAGATATGTTATTCTCGATCCCCGCAGTGTGTCAGTAAGACGTCGATCCATTCTAGACTCCAATATCTACAGCTTTTACCCCTCGATCAAGGTGGCAACTCCCGTTGTACCCTTTATGTCGTCAATCATTGCCAATCTAGTGGATGTTTTACATGGGTAGGCGGTTATTATACACCTCCACGATCGGTCCTTCTAGATTTCCATCGATCACTATTTGCATGGTTACTCCTAGCCCAGACGTAGTCTGTGATCAGTAAGTAGCTCGCTATGTGGCGCACTTTGTGGCAACTCGGCATCAAGCCGAAGGTTCGATTCCCTTTCATAACATTTCCCCTTCCCTTAGGATCGTGACAATATATACAAGTCGAGCGTCCGATATGCTGTTCCTCCCGATATCGGTAGTTACCAACATCAGTCCCAAGTCATTATCGAAGGTTTTTACAATCTCGAGACTAGCATAGGCCATAATAACTTTGAATCAATAATAATCCGAAGTCATTTCACCATATCTAGCTTTAGTAGCTATATCGCACTTTGACTGACAGCTCAGGGCTCACTACAGTCCTTATATCCCCCTTAAAAGATACAATATCGGCACTCGTAGTTGCAATATTGATACTTAAAATGCGAGAATTTTCGCACGGCGTATTACCGGATCATCCAATCTGGTAGGAGCCCTACCTCTATGTGTACACATCTCATTCTCGCATTTTTTCCTAGTTTTTTCCGGTCAAGTCCCTCTAAATACAAGCCTATGTCATGAACACTCAAAATGAAGAAGAATTGAACATTCAAGCTGACTCCATTGCTGTGGAATCACAAGTCTTAACCTTCAATGTTGAACCACCGGCTCCTCAAGCGCAGAGCCCTTCTCCACCCTCTTTTGGATCTTTTGGTGCTGTTACGACTTCAAGTTACTATAGCCTACCAATAGAGACCTTGCGTGCGTTAGCCAACAGATCCATTTCCATGCCCTATCATGGGTTCCACCGCTGGAAACATCTAGTATAATCTACTGTATAATTGTATTATTTCATTCACTTTGTCGGTCATGCATCACACTTGATTTTCGCCAATAATTTCTTCTCTGGGGATTTCTCGGAAAAATAAAAGTCACGTGCATGAAAAAATGAACAAAATGGTACAATTTGAACCCAGATGTCTGACACCTAGAGAAACTGGCCAATTATGCGTCGATAATCCAGCGAAGGGATGTCCTGGCTTGTCCACACTTAATTGTGTTGTTACATTCATATATGGGACCCAGAAAATACAACACAACGTGGCTGTTGGCTAGCGCACACAAATGCAGGCCAACCACCTGTGCAAGCTGACCAAGCCACACGTGGCTTGTTGTGGCTCTGCGCAAGGTCTCTAATACCCAAGCCAAAAATGAAGAGAGGCCATGGCTGGCCTTGTTCTTTGACCACTCCTACAATACCAGTCATTTATCCACCACCAGGTCCTTTGGACTATGCCATTCGACTCCTACATCCTCTATCACATCCATTAGGTCCGACCGCCTTTATGTATTCCAAGTCGCACAGCTTTTCTACAGTCCACAGATCCTCATGAAAAAATCAAAAATACGCATTTTTCGTCAAGTCTCCCAAGTCCAACAGCCCCATCCTCCACTCCATCACTCCCATTTCAATGTCAAGATGTCCCAAATAACCCCATTACTCATTTACTTCTCTTGTTGACCCTCAACCATCAACTCTCTTTCTGAGTCCTGTCACACCGTCCACTGATTGTGTTGACTCTGACCCACTCAACCTCGTTCCAATCACTCAAATGAGCAGTCTATAAGATAGACAACATTAATAAGCAACCAACCCCACGTGGCTTGAGCATGACATACCAAATTGGGCGACTTTTTTTTCTTTTGAGCTTCTTTCATCATTTCTGTCTTCGTCCGGCTGGTTTGGACCATTACATGACCATAGAATTGCTTGTTTTGATGTAAGGATTCTTGCAAGTCCCAATAGCATACAATTTATCTTTAGTTTTTGTGGAAGGAAGCAGGTAGCCGAGTGTCAGAAGATTGAACTTGGTTACCCAACAGGTCTAGATCACTATATATAGTGTGCAGCCCCCAATACCAGGACCCTGGTATTGTGGCCCTTTCAGCCCAGTGGTTAAGGCTTCAGGTTGCACAGGTCTGTTCATCACAGAATGTCATGAACTCGCTGGTCCGCCACCTAAAGACTGGCACGAGTCCGGGTCTTTAATGAGTACCCACGGGTAGACCCGTATTAAAACCCGCAGGTCATAAGATCCGTGAGTCCGAGTACCCGTTTCCCACGGGTCTTTAACAGGTCACGAGTCATCAATTTTAAGAAAACGCGAGTACCCATAAGTACTGTCAGACTTGGCTGTTGCAAAATAATAGACCACATATTTATTTATGTTATATATCATTTTGAAGATGAAAAAAAATCACACATTTTTGATTTCTAGAAGTAGTCACAGGAACTCCTTCCTGATTATTTATTTGGATCTTTAGAAATTGTGGCACTAGGTGTCTACAAAGAAGAAGGTCACTTATAAAAATGTAGAACATGGGCCATTACATATAGACTAATAATTCAACTAAATTTCATTTCTAAACCTTGTTCCCAAACTCAATATCTAAAGGTGGGGGTGAGAAAATATCCCAGAAGTGAATAAAATAGTGGTTCTAAATATTTTATGGTAGGCCAGAAAGCTAAATTACTGCACTGATGTGACCTATAACATATAAACTACCTCCATACAGATATTTGGATTTTTTCACCATGCCATTGTTGAGAACAACATCGGACTTGATGGACTCACAGCATTGAAAACAAAGTCATGTGACATGAAATTATCTCCTTCCAATGCTTTCAAGGCACATTTGGGACAACCAGTGGTCCTATGGCATATTCCCATGGTCATTAAATGGATAACTATATCTAGAACAGTCTGAAATATTTTGGTGATTTTTGATCAAGAATTGAGAATGTTAATCTCAATTTAGTGATTTTCCAACCTGTAATTTGGGATGAACTTTCTCAATTCTCAGTCAAAAATTACCAAAATATTTCAGGTAGTTCTAGATACACCTATTTACTGAATGACCATGGGGATTTGGCATAGGATCAGGAGTTGTGTGAGATTTTTACAAGTACCTGTGAGTATACCTGTAAGTACTCACCTTGACTTGTACAGCTGCGAGTTACTCGTGACTCGTGAGAAATTGACCCGCAGGTCAAGTACCCGTTTCCCACGGGTCTTCAACAGGTCACGAGTCATCATATTTTGGCATTGAGTACCCGTCCACGAGTCACGAGTATACTCGGATCCGGACTCGTGCCAGTCTTTACCGGCGCCACCCCGCCACCATACTAGAAGCCACATCGCCTAACTGGGTCAACTTATTTCCTATTCCAAAGTGCGATTAGGCACGGGATCATTACTAATCGCACTTCTGAACACGGCATGCAACACATCACGGGTTGATCTCATATGTGGCACTGAGACTTGGTTGATCGCAGGGGTTGACGGGTGACATAGGGATGATCAGACATTGTAGGTAGCGGAGAGGAGGAGGCATTATTGCTGCTAGGAGTATACTCCTTTATTTTATAGTATATATACCTTGTATAACCATCAGTACTAGTTAGAATCCAATCTTAGTTGTCATAGGACACCTTGTTCTATTGATCCTACTTTCCTGGTAGGCGACGACTTGCTTATTCGCACCACTCTCGTTGTCAACTCAGCTCCGAAGGCTGTCTATCTTGCGATTCTCCTTGGTTCCCACACTAGTTTCATTCTTCTAGCTTCTAGGCTCGTAGTCTGAGTTGCCAACACTAGGTTTCTGGTTCCTTGTAGCTGTGGCTATTGTTATTCGCACAAATCGCAGTCAGATATAGGCTTATATCGACTAGTCGCAGTACTCTAGAGGCTTATAGGGTCAGGTTCCATCGCACGATCGCTGTCACTCCCCAACAGGTTGCCTAGGATAGGCAAGGGTGCATTGCTTTTAGGTCAGGTCATGACACCGAGCCCATGTTGCTGTGGCCGGGATGTCAGGATCCATTATACATGGACTCGATATTCTTATATCCTCGATTTTGTTCTTATTTATCTCTCGATCTTATGGTACATTTTATTGTTCATTCTCTGATCTTATTAGTACATTTTACATAAATACTTTCGTAGCTTACTGAAATGAAAAGGGTTTGATGAGCCACTCCTCTCTAGTGCTGCACATGACTCCACTCCACTCTGGCTAGTTGCTGAGTTGAGCTGGTTTTCGAGTCATGACTTGACTCGTGACTCAAGTCGGCAGAGTCATTTGGAGTCAAGCATGAATTTCATTCCAAATTCACTGGAATTTCTGGGTTAAAACAGCTTACAGCTCTTTAAAATATACTTAATGACTTCAAAAAAGCATTTAAAGGTGACACAAGTAAGTAGAAATGTATCTGGAAAAATTCTTGAGATTGGTATGACCATGTCATACCAGATTCTCACAGCTTTCTCATGACTGAAATTCACATTTCAGCCATTGTACAAGGTAAGTGCTTATTTTTACCAACTTTACTCACTGTATCAACTTATTACAGGCTAATGTACTTACCTGTAGCACTTTTGCTACCTCCTTCCTTGAAAGAGCCATTTTTGACTGACTCCAATTGACTCGAGTCGGAGTCGAGTCAATTTAAATGACTTTTTTGCCGAGTCGAGTCCTGACACCACTACTCCTCTCGTGAGCACCAGATACAGTAATACACTTCTAATTGTGCATGTCATGATGTCAACACAACAATTGCAAGTGTAGACATAAGTGGCCATGGTGGCTGAACCCCAAAAAGCCTTAAAAAGCCCCTATCTAAAAATACCCCCCTGGATCCAAACTGTACCCCGCAACTAGCTACTTAGGTGGTTAGGGATGTTGGGGTTAGTGTTAGGGTTAGTTTTAGGGTGTTAGAGTTAGGGTTTAGGGTTAGGGAAGGCTCTAAAAGCAATGTTTATCAAGTTGTTTACATTTGTTTACTTTTAGAATCTAAATGGCTCATATTAGCTCCAATGACAAATCTGCCTCTTAAACACTGATCAAACAGGTGATTCCAGTCAAAGATTGTGACCTCACCCCAAAAAGAGTGATATAGCATGATGTAAGCCTGTTTTTATTATTTATTTATTTTTAAAATGGCTCTTACAGCTACACTTGCAATTGTCGTGTTGACGTTTTGACGTGTACAATTAGATGTGTATTACAGCATCAGCTGTCATGAGAAATCTCTGTTTAACAGGTTATGGGCCCCGGCTCTGCCTAAATTCCCCATGACAAATAGTAATCTTTTTCAGGAGACTTTTATACGTTTTAGCCTAAAGACTGAGCGATGAGCACCAGATACAAATAGATTGCCTTAGAAAGTCTATGACAGCTCAAAATTGGTGGTTGTGTGTTTTTCCCGGTGTTATTGTAATTTGTCAGCAAAGTAAATCTTGAATAGAAATAAGAATTAGATGTGGACAAAGAATCCAAAGAGATGATGCTGAGAGGAGGTCAGGCACAGATCAGGCACCCAAAGATGTCTGAAGCTCATGAGAACCACTTTACAAACTGTCATTCAATCATTACTTCCACCTTCAATTCACTAGGTCATTGCACCCTGTACATATGATCTAGTATTAAGGACAAGTACAGTCATCTGGGACTCCTTGAACCACTGGGACTCCTTGAACCACTCACGCTTTTTTACTCATCCTCACTATTTCACCCTCAAACCAAGTAGCTAGAAACCTGTATATACATTTTATACACCTTGTCTGTAAATTTGAGAGACAATAAATGAGATGATGAAGCACAATGCTTGAAATAATGGCTAAAAATTGTGTTTTTTAGACGCGGAAATGCCTATTCCTAAGGAAATTAAGTCTGAACACTCGAAATCTTAATATTTTCGACTCGGATTTTGACTGGGAACATGAGGAAAGTTCCTATCTAGGTCATGGGCTACTTATTTAGGTGAAAGACTGGCCATGAGCCTGGTAGATGATCAAAAAAAAATACATCGATGAGAGCGTGACAGCTCTGAAGTCGCGTCCATCAGATTAATGACCAGTTCCCGCATGTGACATAATCATGTCACGCTGGTTCAAGGACTCCCTTTTGTGACATTTTGGAATGTCGCCGTAAAATATTCATATCACAGAATAATCTACATGTAAAAATATTCTTGTGTAGTGTAAGACATCCGTAAGAAGGCTAGCTAGGTGCCTATATACTTTTTTTTGGCAGAATTGCGCAATGTGGAAAGAAATCCTCGAATTACCTTGTGGTGGTTCAAGGAGTCCCAGATGACTGTAGGTAAAAGTAGATATGTAATCCAAAGTATGATAGAGTAACTAGTGGTAAATTAAGGTAATGATGTGAAAAGCTTCAATTACCCATCGAAGCCGGGGTAATCTGCAAATTGGGGATTTCCTGAATCCTGATGCTATTGTATGCTTAATCTCCAGTTGGAAAGTTTGAGATTGTGCACTACATAGTTCAATCATTAGTTATCAACAGGAAGTGGGCCATCGCTTCATGTGGCAAGTACGAGGCCAGTCATACTTATGTAGAATCTTACCTATTCATTTTGCCTGTGCCATTTCTGGCACCATGCATATTACAGTATCCATATAGTCTACCTACCTACCTTAGGCTACCTACAAGCTGTTGATTTTCAAACCCCGCCAGACTTTTTTGAGTGGGTAAGTGATATTAGGCAGACAGGTATGAAGTGTCACCGGCTCGAAGTGCCGGTGTCTGGTGACCCAGCGACTTTGTGCCCTTAATGCCATGGTATTGATTGAATAAGAGACTGAATAATGGCAGCCGTAATAAAATGGTCTTGTAATAATGCTTACCTCATGAGAACATGGTCTCATAATTTGAATGGGATAAGATAAGGATTTACTAAATGGGGATGTACAAAGAACCATAGCCAGCTAGAGTTAGTAATGACGATTCCCTAAAGTGCCTCGTAATCCCGATAATCATAATATGCTTTCCACTGTTTCCAATCCTCTCCTTTTTCAACATCCCTCTCAAGCACTGGTCCACATAGAAATCCAATATTGCGTAGTTTGGGACATGCTGCAGAGCAATTCCTTGCGAACAGAAAATGTTGTTCACTGGGTTCTTTTCTTTTTTGAATCTGTTCTGTCAAAAGTAAGTGATTATGAAAGCCCAGCTCATTCAATTCCTTAAGAGGGGATATAATGGAAACGAAGTCGGAATATTGGTTACACTGCCAAGATTATCAGCGAGAGGTTGGGAGAGTAATGGAATAAAGTGGGATTTGTTCCCTTACCTCTTTCCATAAAGGAGGTTGCTGTGGTATAAATTCGAGCCCGTGGATAAATGGAAAGAATTCGGACATTTCTTCCACAAGGTTTCCAATGAATTTTTGATCTACACTGAAGAGATCCTTGAGCAAGATTCTGACAGTGGAGACATGCTCTCTTGATAATGTTGGGATGGATCCATTATTACTATCGTACGATTCCAAGATAGGTTGCCATGAAAAATTCGCGGCTGGCATGTCAGGAAAGACAGTTAGAGCATTGAAATCTGGTAGGTAGGTATCACGTTCATAAGCAAACATGACAGGTTTTGACATCCCACGAGAGTCAAGCTCATTGACAGTGTTTGATACAATGTGGAATAAGTCTTGAATGTCTCCGCTCTCCATACCCAAAGTCTTGAGTGTGCTAGATTGTGCGCAGGCAATGGTTGGAATGTCAAAATATTGGGTGCAATGAAAAATATGGAGTCTCATAAGTTGACTACTGTATACAGCGGATAAGCAATGCTTGTAAAACAAAGGATAACACCATGGACTTTACCATAATAAGCTCTTCACATGATTTTGCAGCTCGATTTCTCTAGAAGCTAGGTAAAATCGCAAGTCTGAGAGATATTGCATCTTTGAGAGCGCGTTGCACAGAGCTTCGGAGATTGATTCCAATTGATCGTCTGCGTGGTTGTGATGCTGTGGAGACCGGACAATCAGAGAGCGTACAAAACTTGGCTTTCGGGATGGGATAGAATTAAGCGTGTTCAACAGTATCTCTGCACTTCTGGTCCCGGCATGTAATATGATGTGCCGGTACAGAATGGGTTCCGCCCCTGCTTGGTAAGATTTGTCTACTCGAATCAAACTGGCCAATACGGCGGCAGAGCAGTGTGTAGCAACACGACTTTTCAATTCAGGTGGAAAGGACTGAAGATATAGCCGTTAGTTTTAATCTCAATGTAGTTTGCGAGGACTTACATTTGCCATCAGTGCCAGAAAACAAGACATCGGTGTCAGCAATGATGATCCTTATATGTAAGAGGCGTGTATCATTGCATAATCGACTATTGCATAATCGACTAGTGATGGTAGTCTCGTACTACGCATGCTATGCATCAAGGTGCAACACCCGATCGCTTTGATCATTGCAAGGACTTCTATGTTTCCATCTGATGATTCAATTTGATATTGGAGCTTGAGCATAGCACTCAAATGTATTCACTATAAATTATAGCGCTTTTGGAGAACCTTGCCCGAAGCTTGCTGATGTGTCGCAAGGAACGTGTTGAAGATGTGAGGCAATGTTCAGGTACAAACTTCCCTAGTTCAGCCGGAGTTCTGCGGAGTTTCTGAGGCTATTTACAGTAGTTTACGTGTTTGTCTAGCACTCAGCTCTGTCTAGTTTGCTCTTGCTAGGATGCAGTCTAGGACTGCTCCATCATGGATAGACCCATTTAGCATGTAGTGTGATTTAAGCCGGTTTAATGTCAGCCTCGTACATCCCGCATGAAGCCACAGCCTTCTTCTTTCATTAAGAGTCATTGCACATTTTGTTCATAGATACCAGATGGTTACTGGAGATCAAGATTACAGGACAAGCCATAAAACCTCCCCAAACAGGATAGTCATATCGGTCTTAATACCAAATTGGTCTATTTCCATATGCAATAAATTCTGGCTTGGTCATAGTTACTAATAATATTTGTTCTAGCAAAAAAAAAAACCAAGGTTTGATTCATTCCACCAGGATTTTGCTTTCTGATAAGTCACAATTTCAGCAAATCATTCCAAAAATAATAAAGTGAATAAAGAAACCTATTTAAGCTGGACTGGCCCACAAGTGTGTGAGAAAGGACTTGTGCAGTGGGAAATGTGGGTCAATGAATTTCTGAACAGCACAATCATGACGTGGTACAAATATATACGTAGCCTCTACCCGGAAATACACTTCAGCAGCTGTTTCAAGATCGGTTGATACATCAATCTTCCTATCGATCTCCATATTGCATAATAGCAATGATAGACTCTATTGATTTGAGCACTGGGAGTTGCGATTAGGTCATTGAATACTAAGTCATTCAGACTGCAAGTCCCAGTGTCTGAAGCTTGAAAATTATAAGTACTTATTGGACAACACTCAAAACAATCTATACTATCTACCACACACAATAATGACTTCACTTACACAGGAGCTGTCAATGATTGCGCACTGGCTAAGTAATGAAGCCTTCTCGATTTGTCTTTTCATCAGCTTTGAACTTGAGCACTTCTTTCGCTAAGTCAATATATACAGAGGCGGCATCTAGAGATGTCCCACCCTAACCCTAATGACCCGGTTAGGGTGGGACATCTCTAGATGCCGCCTCTGTAGGTGACTTCTCACTTTAACTGTGACTAGTTGTCTATGACCTATGGTAACCAATGCATTACTGGCTGTGTGTGTGGGTGGTGGTGGTGCGCTGCACGGGTTAGGCGAGTTGTCACACCCACTACAAGGGTATGGTTTTTAAAAATTTGTGTGGGTTGGCTCAAAATCACCCACAGAGCACTAATGGGTTTAGTGTGTATAGCACCAACAGTACCCATGCCAGCAAAGATTGTGATTCTGTGTGGCATGAAGAGATTGGGTGCACTACATCAGACTTATTGTTCTCCTGTGCTCTCTCCACCCATAAAAGCAACTTTGAGAAAAGTGCTCCCTCACGCTGGTCGGTCAGTCATCTTACTCTTCATTCTTCTCGACATATTACTTAAATGTCTGAACAGTCCACTCTATATTCCGTGAATTCTGTTCATTATACAACAATCTCAATGCTTGTCTTTTCTAGCAGCAAACCCAAGTCTTCAAAGGTTTTTTTACCTGTTATGATTCTGTAGATTATCAGGCTTATTGTTATGCCTGTAGGTTTCATTGATGAACTTGGGATTTATTACAACCATTTTTCTATCCAGTCTTAACTTTGTTTTTGCTGGACCACTTGATCGTAGGGGTATGTCATATATCTACCCAGGATGGGACATCAATATTGACTGAGTTTCTATTTCGCCTATAGCTGCTGACCTTCAATTAGTCCTCCGTGAGACCAAAAAAAACACCGTCGATTGGCACTTTGCTCTGCTCATCCAGCCACCAACTTCTGGAAAGGCAATTGAAAGTCTCATTGATACTAAAAATAAATGCATGACATTGAGCATTGATAGGAATGTCCAGGTTGATGAAAGGCAAATTGCAATCCAAGCCCCCCTCCTAGCTGCTGAAGGAGAGAAAACCAATGAAGAGCTCAAAGCTGCTGTTATCAGAGAGAGCAGATATGTCCCACATGCTTCCAATAAAGAAGTTCTGTCAGGTGATTTCAACAATTGTTTTGATTTCACTACAGAGCTTGCTAGAAGATTGGGGGTGAAAGGCTATCTGTCTCAAGCAGATGCAGAAAGGTTCAAGGGATATCATGATGAACACAGTGCTGAAGTCAAGGCTAAAACAGATCAAGCTACCATTGGTCGTTGTTCAAAACGTGATGGTAATGACCCTACTTGCAATCTGTCAACATCACCAAACAGCAATTCATTGGCACTGAATTCATCGGATACACCAGGAACAGCCACTACTTCCACAAAAATCCTATCTCCTACGAATATCACATTTTCCACAAAGACCACAGCCTCTGCAAAAAAGCCAAAATCCACAGTAAAGCATCATTCTGTAACAGCCCCTCTTATCAGACCAAAAGCAAAGCTACAAAATCAAAGCGAACAAAAGACATAAATCAGGTACTCGTTCTTTGATGCTGCATCGTAAAGTTTGTACTAAACTAGTTCTCAGTTAAGCCTAAGAAAGATTCATGATGGGGAAGACTTTACAAAGACTGTTTTATTCTAGGATTAAAATTGTTACAACTTGTGATGAAAATGCCACATGTAGCTTTATTGGTTTATTGTTGTAGACACATAGCCCTAACATTAATGACACTGAGAGAGAGTCGGATATGGGTCGGGCATCTGGGTCCAAAGTGAATCCATTCTGTCACATTCTAAGTTTGTAAAGATCCCCATAACACCATCTTGACTTGTGATGACTCGAGAGTTTCCAATACACCGATCCCTCCGCAGTAGAAACAATTGAAGGGAGTTACAAGGTACATATACACACACAAAGAGTGTCAAGTGTATATCGTCAGTTTGTCATCAGTCTGGATACTCGAGACTAAGGCCCACCGGGAATCGTCTCTTCGGTCACCGATGTGGTCCTGTTTGGACTGGAAGGCATCCGAGCTTCTCGGCCTGGTAAAAGTTCCAACGGCCTCATTTAGAGGCTGATTGAAAAGACGTCTTCACACGCAACCTTTCGCCTCGGTCGGTCACCGTGACCGATATATACATCGATGTGGTCTTGTCTGTCAAGACCTTTATTACCAATCAGGCATCGGAAACTCCGCTTCTTGAGGTCGTACTTGCCATGCTTGCGTTCATTATTTGCCACACGTTGGCCCGCTTTTCTTCATACCATTTTGTATGAGTGTCATCTCTGAATATTTAGCAAAATAAAGTATCGTAACTTTCCGTGCAGATGCAGTCACCTATAAGGAAAGCACTTCTTTTAAGACAGGCAGTCGCAAAGCCTTGCAAGCTTGCGCTATGATGATCCATTGGTAACCAATCGGACTAAGCAATACCTCTTGTTTATCGAATGAACAGTTAACACTTACAGATACAGATCGCGAGGCCAGAATTTACGAACTTGGAATCAAACTTTGAGCCCGGGTCGTCACCAATGTGGTTGTGTTTGGACTGAAAAGCTTCGACTTCTTTAGCTTGGTAAATATCTTGATGGGATCCCGGCCTCATCCCTGCTAACGCTCGTGATAGCAGCCCAATTTAGCATTATGATGTGGTCCCAGATTTTTTACGTACCAGGACAATATGTCTTAATCGGGAGGGAAATAATCTCACCGCTGTTCCATCGGACGTAGACTAAGTACAAAATGGTCTAGCTGGATGCCTGCTCGAGATAGCCTGGGGCTCAGCGCATAACCACTCGGCACCGTGTGAGAAAACTGTCAGCAAGTCTTCCCACGCCATGAAATTTCAGATTTCCGAGAATTGCTGAGCATGAATACCGCTCGAGTCACAAACGACCTCGTCAAGATGACGTATCAGTTGCACTGTGTAGGCCAACAGAGACAGTTTTGGAAACTCAAAATGATACGGCCCGCTCCAGAGTCTAGACAGAATTACTATTAACTTACAATATAAGATGACGGTGTGAGTAGATTATTTTGTAGCTTTTGTATGCATTACCTTTGGCCTTGAGCATAGGCCATTCTTGTCATACAGAAAGGAAATCTGATAAACGTCTTCACTATCTCGATCCTGAATCATGTCTCTGAATCCCTGTACAGATCCAAGTTGTCGGACATCCTACAAGTGTACGAGTAAGCATGAAGGAAGGGTATAAATTTTGTTTACATAAAGTTTTTTATAGTGAGACTACAATGCAGAGTAGTAGGCATTTTTTTGATTCCGTGTATGCATTACGTGCCCGATGCCCTTGGATGAGGACGCCGTCCCGAGGATAGTAATCTGACGAAAATCCGTCGCTTCCGAAGGCACAGCAAAGCCGGACTCCCGGCGGAACGTCTCCCTTCCTCGTCTTGTTTCTCTATTGCCTCAAGGGCTTGAAGTAAAGTATTTTGGTCTCCTGCCCATTGAATTATCGAGGATCCAGCAATATACTTTATTCAAACTCGGATCCTACGACATCAACATATTCCTTTAGGGGTTAAGCTTGTAGGTAGATGACCCAAAAAATCGCATCTGTCAATTTTTGGCGTGGTTTCAGATTGCAGATAAGAATGTTGTGATAAAGTGTTCTCTTAGGTTCTCTTCAGAGTCTTCAGAGTCTTCTGTGTCTTGGTACCGCATAAGTCACAGCTAAAGTGCTTAAAGTCAAGGCCGTGTTCAACTGCGGGGGGCCTCCAAGCCGCCTGACCGGAAGTCAGCGGTAGAGGCTTCATAGCTCAAATTTTTGCATGTTCCGAATTCGTGCAATCACAACGTTTTCCATGATATTGATCTGCCGGAGGGTAACAGGCGTTGCCGCGAGAGTCGGCCCTATTGGTTCTAGTAGTTTATGTACTTGCAACATCTTGACCGGGGTGTATGTGCATGAAAGATATTTTTACATTCCAATCGCCGACTCCGACTCTTTCGCTATTAGTGATATCCCTCGCACCGCCTGACATCTTCGCATGACTCATCATCCGACTGACTAGCTACCCTGAAAAGCTTCGTCTTCTTGCTATTTTCAAACATGGTGATCAAGTGCCCGCTTTCATTCAGAAGGATTGACAGTTTTGGGCTGCAATTAAACTTTTGGCTTGTCGTGCCACTGGCCATTGGCAGTCATTCATACCCAGACAATTTCCCTTTGAAGCCATTTCTTCCCGCAGCATAGTTCGGAACTATGATAATTGCGTCTCACTTACTCGGCTATCTCAGCCTATACTTGTAATTACCTCACATGATACAGACTACTATAGCTAGTGCACCGATCGTTCATTTTCTCGCTTACTTTAGATTGTACTGCACAGCTGCACCATTCATACCTCCGATGAAGCTTATGTCTATGTGATCATCTGGTCCGACAATCTTGGTCATCTTTTTCTTGTGCCGTTAGGTCAAATACTCTCTTCGGTCCATAACACTTCCTTAAATCCTGAAATCACCATTCACCATTCTCATACACCCAGATCCACGAAGATGACGTTCACTTTGACTCCAATAACATACCTGGACATTATTCTGGCAGCTCTTGCTGTCTATGGCATTACTCGTGTAGTATCGAAACGTAGTTCTCTTCCTCTTCCTCCTGGACCACGTCGTCTTCCGATTATCGGGAACCTTTTTGATATGCCAATGTCCAAAGAGTGGGAAACCTTTTCAAAGTGGGGCAAGGAATATGGTACGTTAAGCGTGTTGTTCTTGGTGCTCGTGAGCGGGCCATCGATTATTCAATTCTGTCGATTACAGGAGATGTCGTGTCCGTCACTGGTGTGTCTCATTCGAAGCGATAGTCTGACCTCACAATCCTCTAAATCATGAATTTGATAGTCCTCGGACAAAGCATCGTCATCCTTAATTCCGTCAAACCAGCAATAGACATGCTGGACAGAAGTAGTGCAATCTATAGTGATAGACCAGTTATTCCTATGGCAGGGGAACTTGTAGGATGGAAGAACATCATGGGACTTCTCCCTTATGCCGATAGACACAAAAGATATCGGCGTCTCGCTAAACAACTATTCGGAAGCACTAAGACTATGGAAGCCTTTCACCCCGCTGAGGAGTTGGAGACGCATCGTTTCTTGAAGAGACTCCTTAGTCAACCAGACAGGTTGGTGCAGCACGTTCAAAAGTAAGTCTCAATCAAAAGTTGATCAGGTGTTATGTACTGGGAAGTTGAGTCTTTATTCAGGACCGCTGGAGCAATTATCCTTCGCATCACACACGGATATATAGTCCAGGAAGGCGAAGATCCGTTTGTCACCCTCGCTGATACTGCCATGGAACAATTCTCGGTGTCGTCTTCAAATGCATTCATAGTCAACATAGTTCCAGCTCGTAATTATTCTTTTTACCCCCATTTTTTCATTTCGTTTATATCTATCAGAATGATCATGATACTCATTTCATACTTTCCACTTAGTAAAATACGTTCCTCAGTGGATGCCCGGAGCAGGTTTTCAGAAGACTGCGAAAGAGTGGGCCGCGACACTTGAAGAAATGGTGGATAGACCTTATCAGTGGGTGAAGTCCAGAGTCGTACGTGCTGATTGTCGGAAGTCACGTCGCTTGTTTTTATATTTGTGAACTTAGGCAAATGGAACCGCTGAAATATCGTTCGTCTCAAATTTGTTAAACGAAGGACTAGGGCGCGGTGAAGAAGAGTTTGAGATCAAATGGTCTGCTGCATCTCTATATTCTGGTACGTTTTAAATTCTATCTGCATGTTTTTTTCCCGTACTTATACATTCTTCGTATCTAGGTGGAGCGGACACCGTAGGTTCAACGGCCTCCATTAACTCCGGTATCTCTAACCTCCGACTTCACTACTGTAGACTGTCTCTGCCATTTTATCATTCTTTAAAGCTATGCTTTTATGGCCTGAAATCGCTCAAAAAGCCCAGGCTGAAATTGACAGTGTCATTGGTAATGATAGACTGCCTACTTTCGCTGACCGGGACCAACTTCCTTATGTGAATGCAGTCGTGCTTGAAGCGTTAAGGTGGCACACTGTTGCTCCCACTGGTATGTCACAATCTCTTCAGATATCGGCATGTACAATTTCCACTGAATCTGTTTTTAAGGCATTCCTCACCGTGTGATGCAAGACAATATCTATAATGGGTACTTTATTCCGAAAGGTGAATAAGATACACCCTGGGTCGTTATTCGCCTTCTAAAAAACTTATGTGTTTTTAAGGAGCATTGGTCTTTGCAAACATTTGGTGAGCATCTCTTCTTTACCTGGTCCACATTATCTCACTCTCACGTCCTTAGGAAAATGTGTCACGATCCTGCGGTATACCCAGACCCCATGGTCTTCAAACCTGAACGATATCTAGGACAAGTACCCCAGATGAATCCAAGTGACATGAGCTTTGGATTCGGAAGGAGGATTTGTCCAGGTTCGTCACTACTTCTCATGTGTTATCCTTTTGTCAGGGCATCAGTACTAAAGAGATATGGTTTTCTTCTTTTAGGGCGTGTCCTTGCGGATGCATCATTATTCATTACTTGTGCTATGGTTCTTGCTGTTTATGATATTTCCCCATACACGGAGAATGGAGTACTGGACAGACCACCTACTGTAGAGCAGATGCCTGGACTTGTTAGGTATGTACATGTTTGGATGCTCATCATGCTTCTTCATGCAAGTTCCTGATCTTTTATTCATGCTGTAGTCACCCTAACAAGTTTAGATGTAACATTAAGCCGCGCTCAAAGAAAACATTGTCATTGATTGAAGCAGAGGATCAAAGTTGACTGGATGGAACATTCATTTGTTTATTATGAGAGTATGTTAAGAATTTAAGAATTCATATGTTTAACAAGCTAGTGGCAGTTCAAGTATATAACTCAAGTAAATTACGAGGCCTACTGACAGGAGGAATCTTCTTTACAGAGCTCTGAGGTCGGATACGTTGGAATCATTCAGAATTCCTTCTATTATACAGCTTTTGCTGCAAGGGCTATTTTTAAAAACGACAAGACTCAACACTACCCAGCTGGACTCATGAAGTGGTGGTACTACTTTCAAATGCATATCACCAATCTTGTCAATAGTCAAATCTGATTACTTGTAGTATCACCTTTCAGCATTCTCACTACCAGCTTTGCGCTCTGTCATGCAAAGTGATGGCCTATTTCCAGATATGATGCACATTTCGTCTAATCCCTCCTCAATTTATTTTCCACATCCTTCATTTCATATAAGTACATTGCCATACTTTCAAGGGTCCAAGCCAGAAGTAACAGAGTGTACAATGGAGATCTGAATAAGTTTTTTTGTTGTTCATGTCAGTTGCAATAAAATGTGCTTGTCACTGCTGCCTGTACTATATAATAGATTAGAATTTGAACTTACTTGTGCTACACTGTCTATAGAAATTTACTGCAATCTCAAATACTTATCATTCTGATTTCTGACATACTTCAAACCTCATAGAAAATTTGAAAGACATATCCCCAGGTTTTAAGGTACCTTATGGACCCAGAAATCATTTAAGAGAGCCACCTCTGGAGCTATCCTCTAAATTTATTTAAATTTGAGATGGTTTGGACCTGTTTCATTGAATTTTATAAGGCCTCACATTGCTTTTACTTACACAGACTGAAATCTGACACATCCACCCTAAAGTCATCCATAATACATCATGATATTAAAGAAAGTGAGTATTTCTTCATTTTGAAACTGTCAACCTTGAGGAGAATTTGGTATGCTTTCATAAAATCTAGTGATAATCCTGTCCTGCTTTGAAATCAGTGATCACACAAGGTGATAGGAAGTTGATACTTATGCAACATGTTCAAAACTTCAGCCAAAGAAACTTCACAGATCAAATTTTTGACTCAATAGAAAGAGAACAAGTAACTGCAGGAAAAAAAAAGTAATGGATCTGCCATTGAATATATCTCAGTGTTCCCACCATGATTGGTTAAGGTCATTCCACTGTTTACCTCACCAGAGGCAGCACAGAATGTGTCAATTGTGTTTGCAATGTTTTCCACACTGACACCAAGTCCCGTGTGTACAATAATTAATGTTGGAGCAATTCCCTGTAAATTATTTTTAATTGTAGACCCCAACAAATCAGAACATACTAGTAACTGAGTACTCACAACAAACTGGTTCAGTACATACTGCATCACTTCAGAGACAAGATTCATTTCATTGTATTGTGTTGAGGTAATTGAATCTTGAAGTGCTGCAGTTATATTGGGTATTTTAAGAAGCAACAAGAGTCCCGAAGCATAAATGAATAATGCTAGGGGATAGATTATTCCTGATTCAAGCCTGGATCATTGGGATGAACATGATGTTGATCAAGTCTAAGACTAAAGCTTAAAATGAATACATGTACATACGTTGCAGCAACAACTGAAGTGCACATTGTATTAATCCTGGACTGACCCAGTGTTGACGTCGACATAGCTTGGTGACTGATATGAAGAATTCTTGTGGCTGTTAAATAATTCAGTTATAACTAGTGAATGACATTTTTATCACATATAACAGACCTATCATGCTTGTCAACATCAAGTTAGTGAGAACTGTCCAAAATATATACACCAGAAACAAATCAGAGCCTGTTTCGCCCAACAGATAGTCCCAAATAGCCGATAATTCCTTGAGATAACGGACAAAGTTGACAATAGAGAACACTGAATCATTGAAAGAAAGAGCCAAAGAAAAATAGAAAGACTATAAGTATGTAAGTCTAATTGAACTGAAAAGGGACATACCATTGTTAGCAACACACACAAGGGCTGGTATGAAAAGGACTTTGATGCGCTGATTCCAAATAAAATAACATCGCCAGATCTATTATAGTAAGGACCTTAGTTCAGATGGAAGAAGAGGGGATTTGTTCAAAGGCTATGCACCAGAATGATGTCTGTGATCACACTTTGTTCAATGAGCCGGGAACAAGTAATGATTTTTTGAGTAATTTACTTACTTTGCGACAAATAATAAAGCCAATCTTGCAACCGAAAACTTTCTTAAGCTTTGATCAGGAAAACAGGGATCACATCAGCCAGAAATTTGAAATGATTCATTAAATCATAACTTACTCATATGATGCTGGTGGAAGGTTCACAGACCCAAGGGCATTGATAACCACTTCAATTGTGTTAATGACAAGACTAACTGTTGCAATTGTAAAGAGAACAGTCATTGTGATGCAATGGAGCTTGTAGTGATTTTTTTTGCGCTTTCTGAGGAGGAATATGCACATTCCAAAAAGGACAGCATAAATACCAAATAGCAGGAATTCTACCTAGATTGACACAATTGAGATACTAAGTCATGAATAGTTTCTCCCAGAAAATTGTTTGGGTATGTGCTACTCACTGCGATAGTGATTGTTGGTCTTCCAATAGTCCATGGGGTGATCATTGCTGAGCACTGTCTTGCTTATGAGCTTTTGTCACATGCGATATTTGAATAACTCACACACTGAAATCACATTATTTCCACAAGTCTCGTTGCTTGGATCTTTCTGACAAATATGTCTACCGAAATCAGAGTTGCAGTTGGATGTTGTTTCGTAAATGACAGTCATAGTATTTACCTTACACCAGTATGCATGTTAGTATATCCATCAAAGATAATAGGCTCTGGACAACATGCAAAAATACCATGCTGGTGACTACATGGATTTTGGTTTTGAGGTAAGACCATCAATGACATTGCAACCATTGTCATATACATTCCCTGTGATAATAATGATTATTTGTATAGAAAGTATGTCTATCAAAAGGGCACATCGATTAATACCTCCATCTACAGGGACTTCATCTCCTTGAGAAATGGTACCATTGGTCTGAGAGATGATATTTCCAATGCCATATAGTGAGCCAGAACAGATGGATGAAACCAGATGAGCAAGAGATAGAACAAAAATTCTTCTAAGACAAGTTTTAGCACTCATGGTACAAAGGAAATGGTCTGGGGAAAACACTGCTGCAAGGACTCCCAAGGCACCGGCCTTAGCAGTCTTTTTATGTGACATCTGACCATAAGATTATTCATGAACATGGTGGGAATTCCCATCGAATAATTAGGCTTTAATGTATGCTCCAGTGGAGCATCGCAGTTTAGTAAGATAGTTACTGAGACCGAGTCAGAATTTTCAGTACAAGAGCACTATAATTATGTATACTGAATGATTTCTATCAAATGTTCTTGCTATTTCGGTGGAAAGTACTGTTCTATACGCTCAATCTCCACAATACGGTGCTAAATGAATCACTGAACTTGTTAGCGTCTCCACATGTATCTTGATGTCTTGAATGCTAAGCATATAGAGCTAGTATAAATTGCGGATCTCTTTTAGCAGAAGCTGCTTGAAGCACACTAATAGCACTGCCAAGATAAGATCAATAGACCATATCTGCAATGCGGGTATTTCTAAGCTCCATGATAGCAAGGGGTAATATAGCTACAGATATTATGGAAGAGAGTTAATGAAAAAGCAGTGAGATGCTTGCACAGAATGCACCCACTTGAAGATCTGTCAGGTGGGGCCTGGGTGACTTTTCTCACTAAGACTTGTTATGAGGCTAGAGGTTTACCGAAGGTTTCTTGTCCTTACATGAAGCTTTTAGCCCAAGTCCGTCACCAGTGTGGATACGTTTGGACCAGAAGGCTTCAACTTCTTTGGCCCAGTAACAGTTTCTGATTGTTATTTTGGGAACTCAAACCATGACACTTGTACTATATTTAGTAAGTGCTAGCATGCAAGCGCATACATCAAAGTGCCCACTACTTAAATGAGTACGCTTATAATTAGTTATGCATCACTGAATCACCCAGGCCGGGAAGTCAATGCCTTCCGGTGCAAACAAGACCACATCGACTCGGGCTTGAAGTTTAACGATTCCTTCGTTAAACTCCGGCCTCATAACTCAATATTCTTTAAAAAATTCTATGTTATCGCATTTCTATCTTGTCGATCTTCCTTTTATCACTTTCACTGTAGTCATAAAAATAGCGAATGATTCAAATGACTGGTAAACTCCTCAAGTAAAAAATAAATCCAAATTTTTGATTCTGTCTCAGATTCTCAATATTTAGCTTTTAATTTTGAGCGCGGGTTGTATTAGAGGCCTTGCGCAGAGCCGTTGGCTAATCGCAAGGCCTCTATTAATCACATTAGAGTTCAGAATTTATCACAATATGATACTGCTTGAGAATGTTCTGTTAGATTGATACCTTGTCAGACCTTGTTGTTTTTGATTGGATCTTCTTGCAAACTATACTGTCACTGCACGATGCCACCCTGCCGGGTCCTAAAGGGGCCACTTGGCGTGTATCTATCTATCTATTTATCTTCTACTCATGGAGGGGCCGAATTCTTAAATAAAGTCATTTATGCACTGTCTCGAATGTATCGCGAGTACATTCTTTGGGCATCTTCGGACTCCGGAGCAGTGGGAGCACTCTGTAAGCCTTATACAACAAGTATTTGGAAAGTGTAATCTTAAGCCAGAATAATGAAATTGATCTTTCGAATGGCATAATTCAAACAGGTGGTATCTTGCTTAGCCTAACACATGCCCATGTTGATGCGCTCTCAATTACTAAATAAGCCGAATAAAAGAACTTAATTTTTTGGATAAAACTGCAAAGATCCGATCAATAGGCAATATACATACACAATCTGATGTCTAATCAAGAGGTTTGATTATCTTGTCAGGTAGGAAAAACTAAAGAAAAACTACAAGCACCCACCCGAAATTTGCAGTCATAATGCATCACGGATTCAATCGAAATGGAAGTATTCTTCCCGTTGCGATAACCTAAGAAAATCGGGAGACTCAGTGGATACATAAGAAATTTCCATTTCTTTCTACACCCTCTTTTTCTTCTACTGAGAATTCTAGTGATACTATTGACACCTGATTTAGATATCCCCAAGGACATTACCATTCTCTGGATATTATATATTATTATCTATTGGAAGTACTCTGGGCAGAGTGGTTCAGCAGTCTAGACATACGAAGGGGTTGAAAAAACGGGGTCGGGATACATAATATTACAAAGGAATGTCTTAGAAAGAGAAAGATTCCGGCAATTATCAATGAACTTATGACTTTACTGGGGAAGGGTTTACATCGATGGTATTGAAATTTGCAGTTCATTCGTGTTGTTTCTCCTTCCGCCTCTTCTACCTCTCTCCTTCTTCTCTTCTCGTATGACTATCTAGCTGGGAACACGTCGACGTTTCATAAAAATCGCTATTCAATACGATTTCCCGCGAGCCCATCACTCTTTCTACCCCGGATTGGAACTATACCTCTACTAGGCTTTGCGGATAGGAAAGACAAGAGCCGATTCAAACCGATGTTACCATCACCAAACATTAGCGCTATCAACGAAAAATTCCCTCAGAAAAGGCTAGTTAGCTTAAACGCGTCAAAAATGAGTGATCAACAGGTTACGAAGGCTGGAGTCCGCCAAGGAATCGTTTTTACACGAAACTTCTGACCCGAGTCCGTCACCGATGTGATCTTGTTTGGACCAGAAGCTTCCGACTTCCTCAGCCTGGTAACAGTTGATGATGGGCTCGTGCTTGTGACCCCTGGCTTCATCCGGTGGAGTCACCTTATTGTGTGCAGATACGTACAAAATCTATAGTTTTAACTATACCTTGGTCTCCTACCAAATCCACAGTAGCAATGGTCGAAATATTCAATGCCAAGACAAAATTGGAGGCAGAGAAAATGTTGATGTTTACAAAAAGGAGGTCTTCAACGGTTAGTAATCTCGAGGATGTCTTCTCGATTGCTTCTCGAAGTCTCGGAGCATCTATTACTAGTCAAGTATGACGAAGCAATGTAGAGTTGCTCCTGCTTGTTCAACACACAACTGTCTGGTGAACATCAGTGTCTTCAATAGTAGCACCTTCTGTTAACAAACTACCCTTCTGCCTGCGGTTACATTGTAAGCTGTATGTAAGTAGAAGTGAACTAGCTGACGTTCAGGGTTTCGAATTTATAAAATTCAAACAGCCTGAATGATGGGACCAGTATAAATATGCTAATGATAATTTGTCTAGGACAGACCTTGACCATAATTAGGCCACAGGCTTGGAGAGTGATCTTCTGTACTATCTTATAGAAAATTTTCCGAGTTTCGCAAATCATTACTCACGTACGTGCCAGCTTTCTTCATACCCGGACACGCCTTCCTCCAACACTGACTGTGTTTATAAAAGCTGATGTGATATACTGGGTACCTAGTTTAACCCTACCCAGTATCATGAGTTTCAGTCCATCTTATTCTTCGGTCGTGACTTCCCTTGTGCTCGCGTTTACAGTTTTCTGCTGGTCTCTGATACCTCCCCACTCAAAACTTGGCATTTACCTCCGACTTGCAGTCGTATTTTTCCCTTCCAGTACCACGTATCAAGATGCGTGGGCTGTTCATTTCGAAGCCTCCTCTTTTGAATACACCACTCCGACCATCAATTCTGTCCACTTCAGAGAACGTTTCGAAAACGGAGTATACGATTACTTGAAAGAAACACCAGCCTTCAAGGTGTATTCACGTCGCTGCAATAATCGACTACCCAGTGCAGGACAGGACTGGCTTTGGGACGCAGTGATAACCGATTGTATTCGTGTATGTGATGGCTAGAGCTTTGGAAGGAGATTTACTAATTTGAATGTCAGATCATCACCGAGGCCGACAAGCAACAGAGCATGACAATCAAAGACGACATTCCAGCACACGACCTGTGCTAGCCATGTGTGCCAATCTGATTACCGATTCCACTGTGAATATTTGGGAAATGGTCAATAGGAAGTGACGACAAACTCTGTCTCAGAAAGGGATGGACTGAGAGAGGGATAGTAAAGACTAGACATTATCAAGTAAACTGCGTAGACTACACTACCTCCGGGTCAGTGTAAAAATTTGGATTTAAATTTGATTCATCATTTTTGTCGTGTGACTTCAGTGGGACCGCCAGGGTACCGTATGGCTAACTGGGTATTGTAATCACACTATGGAGCGAGTTTCCCTAAGGCAGTCACTGTTGCAATTGAATGAACTTCAGAGTCCAAATAAAATTGTCGCCAAGTTTGCGAAACCCTATATTGAAACACAAGGGCGTTGGCTGGATGGAGGCAGTAATACTTTCAAATCACTTAGACCCCGTTCTGCAACAGGAAAAATATTACAAACGTGGGAGAGGATATCGAATCACCAAAATGCAAAGACAACTTATTTGTCCGAATCCTTCATGTTTTTACAGGAACGCAATTAATAGCCTTACTGCCGTACGTTGCGCAGGTACATCTTGCTCGATATACTCATGCAGATAACCTGGTGTTGTAGTCCTTTTGATTGACCGACCAGAGATAAGGTCGAAGGCGACACACGATACGAATTAAATGTTAAAAACTTTCGGACTTTTGAAGGATAGGCGCCGGGTAGCCGGCCGACTCACCCTCCACTCTCTTTACATTCTCTTTCTTACTAGCCAAGTGGAATACCTGGTGTAGCTATCCCAGCGAGGGCGCTTCTGTTACCATACCAATGTTGATTTGAACCCAGCGAAAGTTTTCTTGGAGGAGAGGATGGGACTTGAAGTAGACTTGAGACGTGAGAGTTCCTTGAAGAACCTGGGTGGAATACCTGGTGCTGCAACGGAAATTTCCTTGAATAGATATATCTCGACATAATGAACCGAGGGGACACGCATTGGTGGGGTCCAAGGACCGTTCTCGATGTTTCTTTTTTTTACCTATTTTATCCTTCTCTCTCTCTTTTCGTTGTGTATTTCTGGCCTCGAAAATGTGTTGATTACTGATCGAAATGATAGGCAATGATTATAATTGACATCTCTATTCACTAGTCCATTGAGCCTCTACCTTGATTTAGAACTATGCCTCGGAGTTTGCGGAGAGGAAGGGCGTCGGTTCAAACGGTGAAGGTCGAAGTCAGAAGAAATCTGAGCTTACTCAAATACGTCACAGTCAGAGGTTGCTGAAGAAGCATCGGAAGCAATACTAATGGCTTCTTTCACCAGAGAACTGTATTACAAGACTACGTGACTTTAGTTGGGACACGTAGAACGAGTGGCGTGTTTGCTGTTAGAATATGTATTCAGACAACTCTGTAAAAACCAGTTCAAGCTTACCGGTGTCTGTGGGTATTATTTGGTAGTTTTGACTCCAGTCCTGCTTAGTGCAGCCGCAACAATCGGAATTCTATTTTGGTACTCAGAACAATAGGGGAAAGCCGAATGTTGTTGGTCACAAAAAGGAGGTTCTCGACGGTCTTTAAGTCTCATGAATTCAAGATGCTTACAACACGTTAAGGAAGCTTTGAGACCAGGTAAATACGTAGCAATCATTCCGCCAAGCACAACGAAGTGGCTTAATCATTTTTTCCTGTTTCAAAATGAACCTTTGTCTGGAACATGTTGATAGTTCCAATCTTGACCTTGCTAGTCTGTCCAAATTTCATGAGGAGTTCTGCCAACAAACTCCTTCTCTCCCAGTAGTCTTAACCCAAGTCACTTGTTAGTAAAACTGGATGGAGAAAAAATTTGAATTTGAAAATCCGAGTCCGGGAAACGAAAATCTCCTCCTAGTTTAGACGTACTAAAGACGGCACCGGTGTCTTGGCGATATTTCAAGATTTAACAGCAGTTGAAGTCAATTTTGGGGGTTACAATCTCACACTTACATACTTTGCATTGTTCCAATAAACCTTGGTTCGCCTACAGTACGCAGTATTGTGCTATATAAAAGCTACAGTACAGTAATTCACTGAATCATTGGCTTGGCCCTCCCCAACATCATGATTTTCAGTTCTTCTTACGTTTCGGTCACTACTACCCTCGTTCTTGCTTTTGGAGCCTTCTACTGGTCTCTGATACCTCCGCACACAAAACTGGGCATTTATCTTCGAATTTCGATGGTATTTTTCCCTTTCAGCACCATCTATTCAGATGCACGGGCAGTGTATTCTGAGGCCGCCTCCTTTGAGCACATCGTTCCAACCCTTCAACCTCGCCATTTCAGAGAGCGTTTTGAAGCAGGGGTATTCGATTTTTTGAAAGGGACCCCAGCCTTCAAAATATACTCACGCCGCTGCTATAACAATCTACCGACTGGAGGACAGGACTGGCTTTGGAGCTCAGTTATCGCTGATTGTATCCGCGTAGGTTGATGCATAACGTCGTCAAAAGGAACTTACTGACCTCAATTTAAATATCAGATCATCAGTGAGGCCGAGAGAAGACGGAGTGTTATTGTTCGAGATCCCTCACTTCCTTTTCCTCCTCCACCTGCCTACTGTAAATGAGCGGTGATATGCTCTATGACTCCATCATCAATAATTTAGGGAAGGTGGTCAACGCGCGGCGGCCTCAACTGTGCCAAAAAAATAACGGACCATAGATGGATAATCCAAAAAGGCTTTATCAAAAAAGGAGCATTTAATGATCTAAAATACATGATATAGTATAAAAATACTAACCAAAACATAAAAGGAAGTCTTCGACGGGGACTAGGGGTCGGTAGACAAAAGAGCAGTTATTAATGATATAGACTATGCTTACTACACACCGAAAAGCAAATACAAGTACGTAGAAGTAACAAAAGCTCAAGGGAATGTCGATCAAAGACGGCATTCCGTTCTTGACCCAGGGTTCTGACCCATTTAAACCATGGGGTTTAATCATAGATAGATATAAAGTAATCGATTAACCAATGGATAGCAGAAGTACCGCTACAAAAGACGAATAAACCCATGGGATAAACAGCTCACGATCTTTTTTATGCCACCGCTGATTTTGTTCATTTGTGACGTCGATCTTTCGTTATTCCGTGCAGCTGATACCGTAAAAATCTTATAAGAGTCCTCACGACGTTTTTCTTTTCACAAAAGTCAAGTATTGTCCTTTGCCCCAAACGTTGTAATGAAACAGCTGAGTGCAACAGGTTTTAATCTCTTCATCCCCTCCTACTGTAATCCGGTAGTCCTATTATACACCAATCATGACAGAAATACAAATTTCGAAATTTAGTTCAGATCTTCAACTCATAGCCTTTCCAAAGTCAGTAGCTACACAAAAAACATTTTGCCACCCATAATGATTATTATTTAAAAGCACAACGTGAAGAGTCGAAGAATTCGACGAAAATTCGCCTTTTTACGAGGTCGACTGAAGAGTCGTCTTTACCCGAGTCGGTCACCGATGTGGTCTTATTTGTCAAGACCTTTATTACCAATCAAGCATCGGAAACTTCGGCTTCTCTCACCCTGTAGAAGCTTCTTCCTCAACCCTGAGCCATTCCAGATCGTACTTGTCGCGTTTACGATGGCTCACTTCCACTTCATTGAGAGCTTTGAGCGATTTCACGGTTCGAAAATTGATCTAATGAGTCTTTGCGAACAGAACATGTGCGTGATGCGTGATGCGTGATGCGCGACAAGGCGATTGAACGATGTCGATGAATATGTATGTTATGAATAATATCTTTGCTTCCCCAGTGTCGACACATCATCAAGATCATACGTATTTCTCTGTCGTTGATCAGGAAAATGTCACCAGTGCCTTTGTGATTAGTAAAGAGCAATTACACTATCGGGCCGCAACTTAAACTTTCGGACCTGGCGGTACTTGCCGGCCGCTGATTCAAACTCAGTTCCATTTCCTTTTGAAGGCATTTTCACCCACGGCATAGTCTTGGATTGCGTTGCCTGTCTCATGCTTGTTACTGTGATGATGTATACGTTCGAATCAATCGTTTTTTGTTCCTTGAACTGTTACCACCATGACCACCACTGGCAGTAGCACGAGCCTCTATGCTCTCAAACTGTCTGACATCCTCTTTCTATCCCTCGCCGTCTGGCTGATCTCCAAACTCGTGTCACGACTTCGCCAGAATCTCAACTTGGCTCCTCTCAAAGGACCTCCTCGAGAGAGTCTCATTTTCGGAGTTCTCAAACACGTCAACCAAGCGCCTGATTCCGGAGCGGTTTACGAGGAATGGTCGGCGAAATATGGTCCGGTCTATCAGATACCTGGAGTGTTAGGGTCTAAGAGGGTAGTTTTGATGGATCCGAAAGCGGTTGCACATTTTTATGCTAGGGAGACGACGACGTATGTGCAGACGGGGATGTCGAAATCGTTCATTAAGAGGATGGTGAGTTTGAAAGTTTCTTACTTACTTGATGGGGGGGTACAAGGGTTGCATGACGAGCTGATCACTACGGGTTGTTTTTTTTTAATGAAAAGTTTGGGAATGGGATCTTGGTCGCGGAAGGAGACAGTCATAAGAGACAAAGGAAAGCTCTTACACCGGCGTTCAGTAATACTGCAATCAGGAGGTTGACCGCTGTGTTCTATGATTCGGCTTACAAGGTACGTTCGTTCGACGTCGTTTTGCTGGGCAACTTCCTTGGCACCCGCAATTGACCTCGTCTTTTCTTTTGTGACATTCTCTGATCATTCCATCCTTACACTTACCAGTTGAAAACCATGTGGGATGGAATGATTGAATCCAATCCCGACGGACAAGTTATCGATGTCCAATCCTGGTTCGTCACTTCATTTCTGTGATTCCGTCGGAATGGCTATCTGTCATTATATGCATGTGTAACTAGTACCTGAGAGTTTTTTCTTTTCTTCTACTAGGATGAACCGAGTCTCTCTAGACAGCATCGGCATCGCCGGATTCTCACACGACTTCAACTCGCTCGCGGGCGAAGCTTCCTCGGTCTCTGATCTCTTCGATACTTTCGCTGGACTGAAACCTCCTCCCAAGACGCTCATTTCGAAAATGCTCGCGCCGCTGACGCTTATTATATTTTTATTAGGGACGGTGTTCCCGATCGTGCTTTCGTTGCCTACGGAGAGGTCGAAGTTGATGAAGAAGTTGAGAGCGGATACGACGGAGATTGCGGATGTTTTGTTGGGCAAAACGAGGAAGGAGAAGGAGCTGGGTCTCGTGGATGAAAAGGGGGATAGGTCGATTGTTGGGTTGTTGAGTAAGTGGAAAATGTTTTTTTTATTCAGTTGGGTTTTGGAGAGCTCATATGGAATATGAACTGGTGGATTAGTTAAGGCCGAAGATCCGAACTCTGCTTTGAGGCTTTCGAAGGAGGAAATTTCTGCTCAGGTTCGTGTTTTTGTATTGAATGTTGCTTGTGTTTTTTGGTTAAATTTACATGGCTTTTATAGATGGTAATAAATCACGTTTTACATTGTAAAAAGTTATCGTTCACTGACAGGATGCTCGCATTCCTAGACAACTCTTCTACTTGCGGGTATGTATACATACCTGCTGCCATTCACATTCAAATATGCTAAAACCTTCTCGGTTTTCATCCCAGGATACGAAACAACTTCAAGTAGGTTATCGACATCCTTGTCATCGTCATTATCACACCTTCTCAATATCAATTCACTTCGAACTCTAGTCAGCTTAACCTGGGCCCTCGTCGAACTTTGCCTCCAACCCCACATTCAAGCTAAACTTCGAGAAGAACTCTCTCGAGTCTCGGGGGATCCCACTTGGGACCAGTTAACTTCGGCTACGGATATTCCTTACCTCGATGCAGTTGTTCAGGAAACGTTGAGGATGCATCCACCACTTGGGGAGACTGTTAGAGTGGTAGGTGGATTTTTCTTCTATTCTCGTTTTATTTTATCTTGTTGATAACTGCTTTGAATGATGAAAATTGGTATCATAATAATATAGGCAGCAACAGACGACGTCGTCCCACTCTCTTCTCCGCTTTCCTTATCCTCTTCTTCTTCCTCCTCTACTACTACTAGCTCTAGTCAAACCTCTGGCGTAGCTATCCCCAAAGGCACCTCTATCACTATACCGATTAGAGGTATCAACCGATCTGAAGCGTTTTGGGGCGAAGACGCGAAGAGTTTCAGACCTGAAAGGTGGTTGGAGAACGGAGCTGGGATACCTGATGCTGCGAAAGAGGTTTCGGGACATAGACATTTGTTGACGTTCGTTGATGGACCGAGGACTTGTCTTGGGAAAGGGTTTGCTTTGGCGGAGTTTAAGGTTGGTGTTGGTTTTTTTTTTCTTTCTTTCACTTGAAACTTTCTAACTTTCTTCGCTTGTAACTGGACCAACCAACTAACTAATTAACTGATTGATGACACTGTATAGGCCGTTCTTTCTGTTTTGATTCGGAATTACACGTTCGAGTTTGTGATGGATGGGGAAGACAAGGTTCCGCCGAAGATTGAAGTGCATAGGTCGATTTTGCCGCGTCCGAAGATTGAGGGACAGCAAGGTGCTAGGGTTCCCTTGAGGGTTAGGAGAGTCTAGAGGACTTTTAAGTTAAGTAGTACCAAGTTATTTTTTTTGGTTTGGAAGTTGGAAGGTTAGAGTTAGATATACACGTATCTTGCTCTCATTCTGAAATGTATACATAGCTATAGATTGAGCTCGGGGAAAGTAGATGGTCTTCTAGTGCCTGAATCTATCAATGATACATAGTTAACGTGCCTGGGTCAGCGCGTGTTGTAAGGTGTTATACTAGACCCAGGCATTGATACGGATCAACACATTCGTGAGTTACTACTTAGATCATGCCGGTTACTTACACGCTGTAACACAGAAACCGGTGAGCGGTCGATGGAGAAAGAGACCTGACCTTGTGTTCACTTCACTGCAGTGCCTTGAGTAGACATTCTTGCTAATCCCTTGTGTCAATTGACCCTGTAGGCCTAGGAATCAGTAGGATGGGCGTCGTCCGTGAACGTGAGAGTACTAAGGGTGGTTGACAGGCACGATATATAGGACAGTCCTCGGCATTCTGAAAGGCCTGCTACGTATTCATTTTTGAGCTTTGGCCGCCAATTGTACATGTTTGAGGCAGCCTTTTCAATGGTCAACGAACGTTAACATTTCCCCTGTTAGTTAGTTAGTTAGTGTTATGTAGTTAATTATAACTCTTTTCAACAACTTGCATTTTTCCGCAGCAATTTTACCGGACGTCGCGCGAGAGTCTCGTTGGAGAGTTTGGGAGTTGATCGGTTTGGAGAAGATTTCGAATAAAGGTTTTTTCCAAGTACCTACAGAGCTGACCGCAGTCGCGGTATCGGATGTGCCGTCGTGAGATTTCCAAAATTCCGAACAATTTCACATCTTCCGCTCGTCTCGTCTGGTCGAAAACTGTCGAAACACGGTGTTTGTGCACCGAATATGTATTATGCAGGATTTGCTGTGATGTTCGTTGATGCGGACTGAGAGTTGGTGATCAACTGTGGGACGATGCACGGTTGGATCAATTATGGCATACTTAGGTGGAGAGAGATAAGACGCGCGGTTGAACCGAACCGGTTACTTTGCTCATTCCAATTTGTCAATGCGGTGTCATGCATACAACATGAACCGACGCTGGTCTTCTTATCCTTGTTTCTCAACTTTCACCTTCAAACTTCCACCTTCCCCATCTTCACCTTCACTTCTTCTTTCTTCTTCGTTCACAAACTACTCTCTTCTTTCTCACCGGTGCTACACTACCCTCTGCCAGGCCTTGGGCTTCGCGTACACACAACTACCTCCACAACTACTTCCACAAGCCCCGGACACGCGACGTAACGAACAAAACATCTACCTTACGAGCTCTAGAGGACCAAAGACAAGAAGGACCCCCACTATATATCTCTACCCATTCCTGACGGTTGTGGAACGGGCGAAGGACGTGTCTCAACGACTCTACTAGCTCATGTTCTCCAAAATGAATCTGACTATGAGGTACATTCTCATCGTGCTCGGTGTCATAGTGAGTTTTCTCTCTCTCACTCTCTCCCCTCGAGTTCTCTTTGTTATCACCGCTTCGTTCCCCCTTGTTCTTCTCTCTTTCTCCGTTTCTTTTGTGTTTTGTTACCTCTTCTTCGCCGCTGCTTTTCGAATATGCAGCATGCATGGTTATGTCAAAAAGAACTATCTAGTATTCTCTTCTTGACGTCATGCAACAAGTTGGACAAAAAAATAAAAGATGGGTTTAACATTTTCATGGATTGTTGGATTGGGGTTTCTTACAGAGATCATTGATAATCGGTTTACTTTGACCGTCTGAGGACGGTAAGAAACAAGGAACAAGGTTCTAGGCAAAAGGTCTCCGCAGGCGCTTCTTTTCATCCGTCGGGACGCAATAGATTTCCCTCTTTCTTTTTTTTTTCTTTTTGCGCAGTCATACGGAGAACCCCGTACGTTCGGCATATACTCGGGTGCTCGGAGGGTTGTCACCAGGGGGAAGTGGATTTATCGATTATGGTGTTAGACTCGACGGATGGACCCCGCGGGTATCATGGCTGTTGTTGCTGTCGGCTTCGTTTTTTGGAGTTTCATGAGTTGCTGTTGCTGCACCGGCACTTGTCATTTTGTTTCTTTTTTCGTCCTTCTCTCCCGCTCGCGTTCTCGGGTAGGATGGTTAGCTCGGTTGACAGGTGGAACCCTCTCGGTTGATGTGTCGTTGTCGTTGTCGTTGTCGTGAGGCTTCTGATCTAGGTGTGGAGCACAAAAGTTGTTCTCTCAACTGGTTTGTGGAGCCCCTCTGTTCCTTCGGGTAGCAAATTTGATAGTTGAGAAGGTGATCAGAGGAGATGAAGAACGCGTCAGTGAAGATTTGATGATGATGATGATGATGATGGAAGGGCGGTATAATAACCATTTATGAATGGAATAACAACAGGAATTACAAGGGGAAGAGGAATCTATTTTTGGCTTCTTCGGACATGCGCGGCTAGTCTTGAAGGGCAGAGCGGCGGTGCGCGATGTTTTTCTCATGGCGGTGTCTTTGAGTTGACACAGGGTGAGAGATGGACTGACTATTAGGATGGGGGGTTATGTCCGAAATCAATTTTTGGACATTTGGGGCACGGCTTTGTTCGTAATTCAGTCCTTACTTGCTTTGCTCGGGCATCTTTTGTCTTGTCTTTTTGGATGGATGGACGGGTTGATGGGCACCGCTTGAGCTAGGGTTTCCTGGGTTAGAGTTTTTGGGAGAGGGTTTTCAGAAGTAGAGATTCCCGGTTGTTGTTTCATGGAGAAAAGTTAAAAGTTGGTTTGGTAGTGAAGATGGTTCGTGAAGATGTCATTTCCGTTCAGCGTATGCAGTTGCGTGAGCGGTCGTCCACAGGATAGGGCAGGATGGGTTGTAGTTGGGTCTCAGAGGGAAAAAAGTCATGTTAGGGCGTGAAGGCGCGGGGTTGACCTGGTCCCCCGCAACTTTCTGTCGAACTGCATAATCGTGTTGGCCAAGTTCTTCATGGACAGGGACATGTTTTCACCTTCAGATCTTTTCTTTAGTCTGTGTTTATCTTTCCTTATCTTTCCTTATCCTTTTTTATGAAAACTTCCCCAAATACCGCATAACCACAAACACAACACACTGACTGACCGCTTGTTTTTTCGAATGAACCACAGATAACGCTACACTACATTCTAACACTCACGCATTCTTCTTACTCTGAAGCTACATCGCTGTCTTCGTTGACTTCGCATTTCAGAGGAGGATCTTCGTCTGCTGACGAAGGTGAGTTTCCATGTCCCTACATGCACATTCATGAGCTCCGAGCTGACTGATATACGCGTCGTTCTCTTTTACCTTATGGATTCCCTTACTCTTCCTTCATTACTCCCATCATCCTTCACCTATATCCTTCCCCTGCTTCTTTCCCCAGACAAATCCGCATACGACACTCGTCCCCTTCTCAACCTAGACCCAGACGTATACAACAACGGCACGTTGGTGCATGACCCACGAGCGAACGCTACTTTTGTCGTTCTCGCGAGGAACACGGACGTGGATGGCATGGTGAGGAGTGTAAGGGAAATGGAGGACAGGTTTAATCGACATTGGAGGTATCCGTATGTGTTTTTGAATGATGTGGAATGGGAGGAAGAGGTTAAGGAGTGAGTTTTTCCTTTTTCTCCTTTTCTTTTTGGATTTCTTGGCTATTCTTTTGTTTGTTTCTGGGCTATGTATGGTTGGTCGGCCCAGCTGGGAGGGTCTACCAGTCGTCCTTTCTGTTTGCTTATGCGGTTGCTCGGACGTGTTACTAACCTTTTCTGCCTTTTCTTTTGATTATCTTTTTCTGGTTAGGCGCCTGCGAGTGTTGACAACAGCGAAAATGGAGTTTGGGGTCATCCCTAAGTCGGATTGGGTTCAGCCTGATTGGATTGATGAGGAGAAGGCTACTACTGTGAGTATTACTTACCAGTCCACTTGCTTGTCGTCATTATGCTCTTACTGATCTATCAACCATCTTTTCTGTTGCTGCTGTTACAGGGACGAAACAAGTTGGTTGAAGAAGGAGTGATTTACGGAGGAAGTGTCAGTTACAGGAATATGTGTCGGTTTAACAGTGGTGTGAGTGTACCCTCTACCCTTACTTATCCTTCTACTTTTCCTCTCTTTTCTTTTTTCTTTTGTCTTTTTAATTCAAATCCAACCTTACATGGTCCTAACTCCCTTCTCTTAGTTCTTCTTCCGTCACCCTCTCGTTCAAAAATACCGATGGTACTGGCGTCTCGACTCCGACGTGCACTTCCACTGTGACATCAACTTTGATCCTTTCTTGTATATGGAGGAAAAGGAGAAGGTCTATGCGTTCACGATCACGATGTATGAGTTTGAGAAGACGATACCGACGCTTTGGGAGGAGACGATGAGTGAGTTTTTTTTTCGTTTTTTGTTTCTTTTTGGGGGGTTTTGTTGGCTTTTTGCTCATTTAAGTCGTGAGGTGATGGGAATGCTAATCGTTTTTGCTTTTTTTTTTTCTCACCTGTTTCTAGAATTCGCCAAGCTCCACCCTGAATACATAGCAGAAGATAACGCTATGGGCTTTGTGAGTGAGAATGGAGGAAGCACGTATAATCTGTGTCATTGTGAGTACCGGTCTCAATGACCCTCCTTCCCCTTCCAGGAACGAAGCTGACTGACTGACTTTCTCCCTATTCAAATGATGTGACACAAAGTCTGGTCAAACTTTGAGATCGCGGACATGGACTTTTGGCGGTCGGAGGCGTATATGGACTATTTTGACTATCTGGATAAGAAAGGTGGATTTTACTATGAGGTATGTTTGTAGTCTGTTGGCATGCTCGCTGTTGCGTCGATGTTGATCACACCCCTCTCGTCCTTCACTTTTCTCCTACTTTCCACTCCTCTGTCCTGCGTCCACGTCGTCGTATTTCTTGCCGGCGCTCGCAACCTAATCCACGAAACCCCTCCTCTTCGAAACAACCTGGCCTGGTAAAAACAGCGTTGGGGTGATGCACCAGTCCATTCCCTCGCTGCCGCGCTCTTCCTACCCAAATGGAAAATCCAATTTTTCGACGAGATTGGGTACGAACACAACCCGTACACGCACTGTCCACAAAAGGAAGAAACATGGAGAAAAGGAAGGTGTTCTTGTTCGAGACAGAGGAGTTTCGGTGAGTTGTCTTTTTTGTTTTTTTGTTTTTTGTTTTGACGGCTGGCGCTGACCTTTTGGTAAAATCTTTTTCTTTGCCTCTTGTTGTTGTAGATTATGATGGATACTCGTGTATGAGTAAATGGGACCGGATTCAGTAATCGAGGGCTGATCAAGTTCCCCTGTTCTGCGCGCAACTTTCTGACTGGCCGAGTTCGATATCCTGGTCGAAGGCTGGACACGGAGTGAAAAGAGGGGGGTTGTGGAGTAAAGAGAGTTGTTGGTTTGTGATAACGTTGAAGCGACGAAGCTGAGAGAAGAAAAGGCTTTCGAAGGCAGCGGCACGAGTGGTCTAACGTCTAATCCTTGATGTCATCTCGTCATAGGCCATATTGTCCTACATAATAACGCTCTTTACAGGTTAATGGGCGACAACAGTACCTTTTTGCTTTTTGCTTGCATGTTTGCTTCTCGATATTCCAATACTAGATTTTACCTATGAATATTATTAAAATATTATAATCTTAACCAGCTTCATATATATATATACCAAAGCTCTCGTTGTATCTCCAGAGTCCATCTTGAATGATTCATAGAATAGTACTGTCTGTGCAGTCGTTAAACTGACAAGAGAGTCGGGGGCCAATCAGATGACAGGGTCATGTCCGGCAACGCTCAGTAGGTGGCCGCGTAGCGTAATGGTTAACGCGCTAGTTTCCGGTTTCCTGATGAAGAAAGAGATCAAGCTAGAGATTGTGAGTTCGAGTCTCACCGTGGTCGCATGTAATGTTTGTCGATTTTTTTCCAAAGGCTTGATATCAGTACAGTACGTCACGGTAATATATCTACCTTCTAAAAGTCTTTTTCCCTTCACGAAGACGCTGCCATACGGGAAAGAGGATAATCATAAGGATGTGGTAGTATACATATATCTTCAATACACTGCTAAGACGGTATCGATCCAAAGTTGTTCAACTTTCATCTCCCATAATCAAGGAAAGTGCTTTATTTGAACGAGGTGTGATCGAACATCTGAACTTACTAGGATGGCTATAAGTTGAAGAAAAAACAGGTATTTTTTTTTTTCGTTACCAGTAAGTAACAGAATGGTAAAGCAAGCTCGAAAACTTACCTGACTAACCCAGGCTCCTGTTCAATATCAGGTGGTGCATCAGGTACTCCGTTCTCCACATAAGGAGAAATGTCAAAGACAGCGAGGATCATAGCACAAGAGATGAAGACCGAAGCGTCAGCAAGGACACGACCTGTGAGTGAATATTTAGTTTTCATGTGTTCAGCTGCAGATTGTCAAGACCTGCCGGGACAGATTCTTCGCCCGAATCCGAAGCACAGGTCTCTAGGATCCATCTGTGGTTCTTGTCCGTCTATGGTCAAGAACCGCTCAGGCTTGAAGACCCATGGGTCTGGGTATGTCGAAGGGTTATGCGTCATTTGCCTAGATGATGATCGGAAAGTTTACAAGTTTATACAAAACGGCTGCAGTCTTTGAGAAGAAGGGAGCATACCAGATATTTGGCATTACCAAGGATCCGGAGCACGCACGGAACGTCAATGATGTTCAATCAAGGTCACAGATGAACCGACCTTTTGGTATGAAATACCCGTTGTAGATGTTGTCCGCCATCAACCGGTGAGGGATTCCTTGGAGATTCAATCAAGTTCAAACAACCAATGGTGTAGATGGACTTTGAGACACACCTGTCGGTCCGGCACAATGCCATCTGAAAGTCTCCAGTGCGAGAGCGTTTAGGTAAGGCAAGTTAGGTCTATCAGCAAATGTAGGAAGTCGATCATTCCCAATCACGCGGTCAATTTCAGCTTGAGCTTTCTTGACTACGTCGGGCCAGAGAAGCATGGCTTTGAAAAATGAGACTTGTGCTACACCGGTCTGGAAAGGGCCTAAGTCAGGATGTTCGAGTTCAAAGGAGGTTACTCAGCGTGAATCAGAACTCACAGTATCGACTCCAGCTGCCAGATGAGCATACTTAATACTCTAGAATCATTGGTAGGAAGTATATAAAAGGTCTCACCAGTGTAGAGAGACGAAGCTGTCCACTTGACGTCATATTCTTCCTCTTTGCTAGTTGGTTGTTGACTGAGCATGCTTGAGAGGAAGGACATTTCAGCGGTCCCGTTAGCCTGATGACGCAGGTGAATTTCAGCAAAAACAGTGAATCTGCAGTTACTGATAATTAACGGGGCATACCATTTGCGCTTTTACCCATTCAAACGGTAATTCCACCGTTTCTTCCAGATTGGTGGCCCATTCCTTCGCAATCTTGTGAAAACCAGCACCTGGGACCCATTCGGGGACATATTTGACTGTTGGAACAGAGCATAACAATGTCAACTGGAAGCTGACACCTGTTAGAAACATACGGGACACGTACGAGCTGGGATCATGTTCACCATGAAGCCAGTTGAAGAAGTCGACGCAGCGAATTGTAGCATAGCTTTATCCGCCAGTTTTACGAACGGATCCTCTCCCTCCTGAACCCGATACCCGTGTGTCACACGAAGAATGGTTGCTCCAGCCATCCTGAAGGAACGTTAAGTATTTCTCAGTACATTAAATAAGCCAGAACTCACTTCTGAATATGATTAGCAAACTCTTCTGGGTTCGATACGACCCTCTTCAATAATCGATGTGCCTCCTCTTCTTCGACTGGATGAAAAGCTTCCATCGTCTTTGGACTTCCAAATAACTGTTTGGCGAGGCGACGGTATTTCTTGAAACGTTTTCCGTAAGGTAGAAGACCTATGGCTCTGTTCCAACCGACTAGCTCACCACCCATCGGAACGATGGGTCTGTCAGAATAAATGGCACTTCTTTTGTCGAGGAGCTCTACTGCATGTTCAGTAGAGTTCAGGATGATCATAGTTTGTCCGAAAACTAAAATCAAACAGGTTCTTAGACCGGTGGTTTAGCAGTTTCTGGGTGGTAAGGATTACACATACCAGTTACGGATACGATATCACCTTGATTGAATGAAAAATTCAATTCAAAAGAATGAGCGATTCAGTACACAAGAGTGAAGGTTAATATGATGAATCCGGACGCACCATACTTCTCTTCCCATTTCGCAAAGGTTTCCCATTCTTTTTTAGACGGCATGTCGAGAAGATTCCCAATTAGAGGAATACGTCGTGGTCCGGGGGGAAGAGGAAGAGAAGAGTGTTTCCAAGATGTTGTACGAGCAATGATATAGACAACCAAAAGAGTAAAGGCTAAACCCACGTGGGTGATTGAAAGAGTGAAGAAAACCATGCCTTCAGGAATTCTGTCTCGAACTTTCGGAATTAAGAGAAGCACGGCTCGGTCGGAGCAGATAATAAAGGTCAGGCCTAGGGAAGCTGACTACTTCAGATCGCCTTATATAAGTAAGCTTCTCCTTGTTCGGAGAAGTTTTTTCTCCTAAGGCAGTGCAGTAGCGTGCTAAGCGGCTGATAAAACTCAAGTTTCTTACACATCGGGTCGGGCTTTCTATCGGTGTTGAAAGAGCGAGGCTCAAACTTCAAAGGGACAGGTCAGCCTGCCGCACCTGGCCGACCTCCGCCTTTCCCTGGGAGAGGAAAGGATATGCCGGTTATTCGGCATGGTGACAAATCATGATTTCTACAAGATCTCTGTGAGTCCGTTCCGCTTTTGAGGCCACCAGAAGAGCACTACTGTACTAGTAAATCTCCGTGAGCTCCACTCACCTTGTGTCTTGTATAGCAGCGCATTGTACCAGTTTGTCAATTTTATTACATCCTTGTATTCTTCTGAGTCCAAGTCCGAAGTTGCTTCATCATTTCTGTCTGATTCTTCTTTGTTATATGATTCTTCTACTGATGTAGATTCCAAGACATTTATGATACTTACACTAGCACAGGATTGCAAGGGTCCAAATTGAAATGGTATAAGTGGGAGTGAACCTTCTTCTGAGTCTTCTCAGAGTTTGATCATCTCTATCTGATTTTTTTGTTACATGATGGTCCCCTGAATTTATCTGCTGATGAAGAAGCCGGAGGAGAGTACCGGACTGTCAATGATTTGTTGAACATTAACATGGCTGTTATTCACACAACGATATCGTAATGAGTTTTTTCTGTTTTCCTGATCTTGATGTCCACGGGTGATTCGGTACCACTTATGTAGGGTGTTTCTCTACTGGCTTGCTGTCCAACCCGATCATATCATTAAGGAGCTCTGAGAGGAAATTGAATCAGTCACCAGAGAACATGGCTAAAACAAGATCTCCCTGGGTTATCCTCGTAAAGTAGATAGTTCTCTGAAAGAAGTCGCTAGATACACTGGGATCGGTGAAGGTGAGTCAAAAGCTCGATCTTTTGGATTTCTCTCTTTCTCTTCAGGCCCGTCAGAGAGTGCACATCCTGTGTTCAAATAAATGACTCGGACCGGACTCTGATTTGACTTTAATTTAGTGGTTGCTGATCATAAAGCCTTGAAAGACTTCACTTTTACGGACGGTGGCAAGTTTTGAGAAAATCAGAAACATAGAAATTGTTCTTACACCCTTCATGGGAATTTCTCTCCATACAAACCAGTCACCAAAATGGACATATGAAGCCTCGGAGATATTGACCACCTTGCACTGCAAGTGTTAGTTTTGAATATGGCAGGGGGTTGAAAACCAAGTAAGGGCCTGGCTTAGCCACCACTGGGATTATTCTCATGGGAAAATGACTACAGAAAGATTTTCAAAAAATCACAGAGGAAAATAAGTATATAAGTGGAATATGACCCGCAAGTGAAACATTCAGTTTTTGGGACACCTAGCATTTATTTTTGGACAATATTGTTTTCCCACAGCATCTCTTTGATATGTAGAGCAACACTAAGTATAACACACCTGTATCATAAAATGCTACACCATCATGATTATCACAATTGCAAAATATGCCAGATCTAGGAAGATTCTTGATTTCGGAGTAGAATGGAGGAATTAATAGATGTTCTGGAGTTGAATATGTATTGAAATAATGTTTTCAACATTTCTGAGTAATATGATAATGACACAATGGATGCATCAGAACTTGTTTTTATTCGTTGGAGCCCATATTTCACTTAGTAGTTTCTGGGCATTTTTGGCGCAGCTCAAGAAAATTCAAATATTATGCTCACAAAGATATTTGAGAATATTCACAGATCTTCTATGCAATATATACCTGCAAAAGGGTTTGTGGAAATTAGGTGATTACCACCTGCCAGTACTACATGCAGACTCCTTATTCTGTTTTACTTAGGAGTTTGCTTCCATACACACAGGAAAAATTTTTGGTAGAGGGGTTTTCTTTGTCCTAAAGATATTTTCCTTTGTGATTTTTCGAGAAACTTTTTTTGTTTCTGAAAATTTTCGAAATAGTTTCCACTTCATCATAAATTTTTGTTTACTTTTGTAGCATCCCAAAATTTATCAACCCCTTAGTAGAATGGTTGAAGAGCACTATCAATTCCCTTTGAATATCAAGACTCAGGTAGAATGTCTCACATGTACTCAAACCTCTGGAACTGCTTGCACCAAGTGTACTTGTACTGGCAATACACAATCTCTTTATACTCTTTTGGGTGTCACAATGTGTCATTCAAGGTTTGATGGCCAGAGGAACCTGTCTGTAAAAGTTACAGTACATACATTTTCACATTTGGGAAAAAAGGAAGTTACCAGCCTAATGTTGCAGGGGGATATCTGTCACACTGGGTCTGAATCTGAACTGCAATTAAGGTTTGAGTGTGGTTCTAAACAACCATCTGCACTGAACCTAGAAAACCTTGTGGCTCAGTGAGTGCTCGCTGCCTGAACCTGATGAACCTTCAAGTTAGAGGTCAGAAATTTTCTGAATTCATCCAAAGCACACCTAAATAAAAATAGGCCAGCTACACTGTCAGGTGTTATGAAAGCTAAAACTTCTACCTGAATTCAATAAGATTTCTTTCAAAGTTGGTGATTGAAATTGACAGAGTGACCCATCACCTGGGTAAGAGGCTGCCATACTTATTTCTAGCATCAAGTATGTTGTTGACCTGTAATATCATTATCACTGTAATTTTCAGTTGCATAAACATGTATTCATATCTCTTTTGTATTGTCACTAACCCCACTAACCATAATTACTTATGTTTCTGTCTCCTTGTTCATGTGCTGTACTATTACGACCAAAAGTTCGCATAATGTGTAACGCCCCCCCTTGAACATCAGTGATTGGGTATTTAGTAACACATAACAGAGGGTTCCGAACACCTACCCTAACAATGCCTTCACACGGCCCGAGTTCGGAACAACATAATAACTAATTTTGGAGGCGGCCTTCGGCCGCACAGCATCCCGTAACACATAATCACGGTGGGGGCCAGTATGCAGCTTAATGGGGAAACACGACAGTGTTGTCATTTTTCATTCCATTTTTCAGGCTGTTCGCAAAACGCAATGAAAAATGAGTTCCATTCACTGGACAATAAGTTGATTTTTCATTGCATTTTTTGACCGAGCTGAAAAACCTCAAAGGAAATGGATAACAATTTGCAACAAGTTTTTCTCGAAGAAAGCGCATAAGTACCAGCCCCTGCCATGAATATCACCCTTTGAACACCTGATTTGACCAAAATATCCCGTAACGGTCAACATGACCGAACTTTTGGTTGTAATAGTACAGTATCACATCATTGTGTCTTATACCTAGAGGGCTCATCTCGAACTTCTCACCTGTTCCCCCATCAAGCCCTCTAGGTCAGTACTCAACAAAATTATCTTGCCTTTCTCTAACCTGTTCCCCCCAATGTACTCTAGTTTACTGCATTGCGTTACCCTCCTTCCCTCTCATTGATTTTGATTCTCTTTGTTTAGATGAGTGATCTTCATACATGCTGTTGAGCACATCATTTTCACATTTTTTATTAAAGAAAGTTTATATACTTGTACAGTAGCCATACACATGGCCGAATCCATTGTATCTTAGAGGATGTTGCTGAATTCAGGGTGTCTCTGTGACCACCTACCTTTTCCATCGTTGGAAACCCAACAATCCGTGTGATGATTAGCTGCCATTGAAACTTGTGATGTCATGGTATGACTTAAACGGTGTTGACTTGCGTGATCAATAAGTGTATGCAGAAGGTAATGACAAACAACACCAGTCACCATGCTAACGCACAAAGGCGAATAAACGAGGATTCAAAAAAAAAAAAAACACCAGTCACCATTGCAATGTCATCAGTACATGTGAGGCAGGGGAGTCAGTCCGTTTTTCAATCAGTCAGAAGAAAGATCAGTCCAATGGAGGTTTGATCCAGAAAGTCCAAAATGTATGTTGAGTCCGGCTTGATTTTTTTTACACTATATCACCCATACTGGGACATTGAATCCCAGAGGAAAGTATTTTAGGCTACTCCCAAGCTTGAACTCATGACCTAATGGACTGATAATCAGGTTGCTAACTCAGCATCTGAAATCTGAAGAACTGAAAAATAGGATTTCAAAGCTCTCTGGAAGACTGTAGGATTGCACACAGGTATTAGTACAGGTATGGGCATGCTTGGGTTTGAAATTACAGACCTGTACCCATACCCATCGTACCCATACCTGCAACCCATGCTGTTCTCTAGGGAGTGAACCTTCTTCTGAGTCTTCTCAGAGTTTGATCATCTCTATCTGATTCTTTTTTGCTATATGGTGGCCCCCTGAATTTATCTGCTGATGAAGAAGCCAGGATATTTATGGGTCAGTTTTTCATACTGGTACAGCACTGGATCCCAAAGATCTAACACATCAAAATGGTCATTATAAAGTAAACTTTGTTTTAGTCTGTTGCTATACAGCAGTGTTCAGGACGAGAACTTATTTTAGTAGATATACATATACATACTGCTACTGGTCCATTGGACTGTTGAAATAGACTTCAAAAGTCGAGCACGAGTTCCGTGTATTCAACTGTACACACCGTGTGAAAAGTCTTGGGTTTATGAATCACTGTGGGCAAGAACGGGTCTGATCGGGAACATTGTAAGAATTCTGGCAGGAATACTGATCCAATTCAGTTACGCCATTCTTGCCCGTAGTGAATATATTTAGAAGGAGAAATTAACATACAGAGATAAGTCTAGAAACAAAACACATTCTTATAAGGAGCCAAACCTAAAGGTTCGGCAATAATAAAATAATAGGGGGCCTTAAAGGCACCTTTCAAAGAGTAGAACACTGGACAATGTCACTGTGAGGTAGCGCATGTACTAAGCGGCTGATAAAACTCAAGAAGGCTCGCTCCGGTTAGTAAGTGTGACGGAGAAAGACCCGTTTCTGAGACACTGTCAACAGGACTAGAGACAAGCTCGCAGTAGTGAATACTTACGTTACATGATCATCATAATTCTGACTAGTGGAGTAAAAGATAAAGGACATCCCCAATCTAAATTTTCTAGTTTGTCACAGGGGGACGAAGTGCTGATCAAGGAGAAGTGTGCCATCGCTATGCATGGCAGATATGAGACCGGTATCTTGAGTAGGAAGTACTTACATCAGTATAGAGGACAATGCGAGCATGCAAAAAATTATCTCGGAAAAATGACTCATGAATAATGACTACTGGTCCAGACATGATTTATTGCCGAACCTTTAGGTTTGGCTCCTTACAAGAATGTCGATGGTATGTTGGTTCCAACCTATTCTCACGGGTACCATATATGGTAGTCGATTTCCAAATATATCTGTGTCCGCTGTACACGGCCTTTGCGGCCGTGAGATGGCTCTATATCACGAGGCCGAAGTGAGGGTTCAACTCCCCGTTTTACCCGTTTTTGGCTCAGACTAGGTCCTCATACCCAAATTTTACCCGTTTTTGGCCCCAGGCCTCCGTCCAAAAATGTCGCATTTTTACCCGTTTTTGCCTCACGCATTGGCCTAAAATCAGCAGATTTTTACCCTTTTTTGGCTCGGGCGGCTCAGGCTTCTTAGGGGAACGTCAGGGGTCCTGAGGCCGACTGAAAGGATCGTCCTTACTTATTCCGCTTAGTGCATGGAAACCCATTTGGCATACTTATCAAAATCTTATCGCACGGCTCTTCTTCGGAATGATTTAATGCGGCATCCTGGCATTTCAGTGCTGAGACTCAATAATTTACGGCCTCGTTCCTGCCATGCGCAGCAATGGCGCCGGCTCATATCCTTAATTTTGTCTCCCCCACTTTTTCTTCCCCACTTTTTCTCCTTCCGTTTCACCGCTTGACTTATCATGTTGACAAACTGGAATATTCACTCAAACTCAAACCTTTCCACCCAAACAGGCTCTATTCTTGATTTCTCGGCTTCAACAGCTAATTAATTCTATCATTCTACCACGTCTTGACTCTCAAATTCAAGGTCAACCCAACGCAGGTCCCTCGGAGTACAGGGCTCTATGTCAATCATGGAGGGTATAGTATACCTGGTAGCACTTCTGAGGTCTGTATTGTGTTCTTTGTCCATTTTGTACGTGGACTGACTCAAGTTTTCAATTTTCAGGCTACTGTTGGTCCCTCATTGCTGTCCGAATCTGCTTCCAGTGGTGTTCGTATGGATATTGATACTTAATGTATACTCTATGACAATGAAAATGCCAACTCAAAAACTTGCTATTGCTCTAATTAAAAAACCCGGCCTCAATGAGCATCAAATCATGATGTTTCTATTACTTGCCAATAATGTTGGCCGGCACACAGAGTCCAGTCATGGTGTCATCAATTCATTGCGTATGCTTGTAACTGGTCCTGGTGGTACTGGCAAATCCCGTATTTTCGAAGCTTGGACAGAACTACATAATGAGCTTGATTGGATCTTCTCCTTTATTTGATCGTGTACTTGCAAATTGTTATAGATCAACAACATCGAATGCTCTCAATGAAACTACACAATACAAGGTTAAAGGTATTGAAGCTTGGCATCAAGTAAACCAAGTTGTAATTCTGACAGAAATAATGAGACAAAAGGGAGATGATATACTCATTGATGTTCTTAGCCGTTTACGCACTGGCACATGTACTGAGAAAGACAAAGAACTTCTGGATAGATATGTTCTCAGCAGTGATAATTGTCCCAATGAAACAAAGAATTTAACTGATATATCAAGATGGGTTACTGATCCAAAAAAAGCTTGTCCATTGATAACTTATACCAATGCTGCTCGGGATGCACATAACTTCGAATCAGCAAAAGCATTTGCTGAAGCTACTGGACAAGAGTTCCATGTTTATTATTCTTTAGATACAAGGGGTCGTGGCAAGAACAGAAAAGAAATTCAAGGTGCTGCTGCAGAGTCAGCATGGAAAGTACCAGTGAAGCAAGCGCAAGATCTTGGAGGTAAGGTTCCATACATTCCAGGAATGCCTGTTTTCTGCACAGAGAACATAGCAACAGAGCTTGGCTTGTCAAAAGGAAGCTTAGGTACATTGGTATCTGTGACTTATGAAGAACGCAGAAATAAACGATATGCAGTTTCAGTAATGGTAGATTTTCCTGGGTACCGAGCAAAAAATTCGAATCATCCAAACCGTGTTCTGCTGAAACCTATTACCCAAAGCTTCAAATTCAAGCTGCCAAATTCAGAGCGTGAATATTCAGCAAGTAGGACACAATTACCGGTCATCCCCGCATTTGCATTTACATCCATGATCCCATAATTCACAAGGTCGTTCGCTTGATGTTGTCTGCGTTGACCTTGCAAGTTGCAGATCCATTGAAGCACTTTGAATGGAATCCATTCAAAGTGCATATGTATAATGTCATGCTGTCGCGTGTACGCTCATTGAAAGGTTTATGCATTTTTAGACCATTCAATATCAGCAAGATAAGGAACCACATATCCCAAGAACTAAGGGAAGAGCTAAGAAGAAAGGAGGAATCGGGTCAGTTAACAATATGCCAAGGAACAGCTCTCATGGTATTACGGGGTTAATTAGTATTATTCATTTTTGAGTAAACAGTAGATATCATTTAGTTATTGCTCATTTTGCTCGTAAAAACTATCTATGTATTCATTATTGAAAAGGTTCGGCCCTCGCCGCTTGCGGCCATACCCCCCAGTCATATAGATAAGATAATTGATTAGCTATGGGTATACGCACGAAACTCCAGCAGCCAGTTCGAGTTTAGTAAGAACGAGACCTCCGTAAACTCCGGCCTCGTAATGAATACATTTTGCTTAGGAAATATTCATCAGGTCCGTTCCAGCGGTGTGTGCCTAGAAGATACAGATGAATGAGTCCAGATTATATAGGTCAATGAAAATGGGGATCTGTTTTGTGTGTGAGTCCGGGAGACCTGTGAAAATGAGTCCGGGACATAAATTGATGAATGAGAACGGGAAAAAATCAATGAAAAAGGAGGCAACAGCATATAGATATGCCATTTACGATTTTTGCGACACGGAAGATCATCTAGATTCATTTATGTCCGGACTCCGAAGTATGTAACAGATTTCCTCCGGGTTTGATATAAAGGATCCAATTAACCAGTCAACCATAAATAGCCTCAATCAAGTAGATGTGGGCCATCGCTTCGCGTGGCAAATACGAGGCCCAGTTCGGAAAAACTGAGGGCGCTTATAATGATTCAAGCGCCCTCGGGGTTTTCCGATACTAAATGGGGTAAGTACCTGGGAACTTCTGTCGTCAAGTTTAGCAAGGACGAGTCCCTAAAGGGCCTCGTAATGATGGGAATAGCAATGGCTATGCTTGTCATCCACTACTATTAAATGACTTGTTTCTGAAGAGGATCATCTGTATCACCCTTCTACCCATACCCTGAGTTCAATGCCTTTTGACAACACAATTGGTCAATATTTTTCACCATTTCTTCAAGTTGAATGATTATTAATACCTATTGTTGTTATATTTTAGGTGCTCTTGAGATTGGAATTATGATATCTGGGATTCTGTTTGGTATAGTGACCGGCCAGGTCTACATCTACCATAAAAACTTTCCTAGTGATCCGTTGTGGCTGAAAATTGGTTTGGTGGGGTTCATATTTATTAAGTTAGCTTGGCATGCTGATGATAGTCCTGATGGTGGATTCGGGATCTTGAAAAAACAGGTGGACACCATCTGGTAAGCACACAAGCTCAGATACATGATTGAAAAAATCCAATCTCCTGTGACTAGGCTCTTGGAATTTACTCATACAGGCTGTGCACTTCATGCACTGTATTACTACACTGTGACTCATTACGGTGATCCAGAAACAATAACAACAGCTCCTTTCACCCTTGGATTGACTGCCTTAATTCGTGGTATTGTAACTGTCATGGGTATGTACTTTATTCCCAAATACTGTCTGGATTCATTCTGATTGTTCAAATATTGTCATAGTTCAAGGATTTCTCACTTAACGAATCGTCCGGTTGACCCAAAAGCCCCACATCATACCCTTTCTCAGCATTGTTCTTATCCTGACTCATATGATAGCCATTACAATGCTGTCTGTTAAAGCTATCCAAGTTGCTACCAAAAGTCTTACTCTGTTTCTCGAGAAATGGGAGTGGTTGATTACTACGAGCCTTGTTTTGAGAGCATCAGCAGACATTTTGGTGTCTGGGACATTGGTGTGGCACTTATGTGTTCAGAGAGAGAATGCATATAAGCAGTAGGTAGTATTCTACTTCCAATACCTGATATTTCTATTTTATTTTGTGATTGCAGTACCCTCAAGATTGTAGATAAACTTATCCAGTGGGCCGTTGGTAAGTTGATCTTGAAAGTTAATAGATATCTACTCATTATTCTGGCAGAAATTGGGGTACTTACCAGGCAAGTAGTAAACAGTTATTTTTGTGTTCCTGCATGATGACCCTGACTGAGGCTGTCTCAATATTCTGCAGTATGATTGGTATTGTCACTCTGATAAGTGTAAATATGTTGTACTCCATCAATAACCCCAAATTAAGTCAAAAGTCTAGAATCAAGTGAGCAGTCACAGCTGTATGTGTTTTTATCCTGTTGTCACAAAACCGTTCTGACTTTTATCAACTTGATGCTCTTTACTGACAGTCATCTGGCTCGCATTGGCAACTATTTTCCCTCAAGGTGAGTTGAGTCCAGAACATCCCTTCCTATAAATATTGGAAATGGATATGGTGTAATTTTTATCAGTTTTTTCGAACGCACTTTTAGCAAAGTAAGTTTCAGAACTTGAATCACTGTCTGCATCAGAAAAGCCATTCACCGTCGTCTATCTCGCCTTATATAGCATAAATTCTCGAGCTCATCTCCGGGACCTGCAAGGCTCAGAAATCATTTTCGGAAGCTTGAGCGCGCATTCCATAGTAAGAGCCCTCCGACTTCTTCGCTTTCTATTGTGTTGATTCATACCCATAGCCTCAGACAAGAACTCAAATCGATACGGCAAGAACCTGTGGTATAAGAATCACAGTGACCACTCAGTCTGATGTAGAAATGAATGCTTTCGAAATCAGGCATGTACAAGATAGGCTAGAATTCACGGACATTGAATCTCACCAAAGGGATCATAAAGAGGATGAAGAATTCGGGTCTCGAATTGGAGGTGTGTGTTTACCTCGCACAATATTGAGTAATGCCATTCTGAATGACATTCCCAGATTGACTTCCTTTCAGTGAATGTGTGATGTAATGGTTTTGCTCCTTCTAGCTTTGCCTATCTTCAGGTCTATAATGAAAGGAAGTAGGCCATCGCTGCGCGTGGCAGGTACGAGGCCGTACCTGACAAAACGGGCCTCGTAGAATCACCTGATCTAAAATGAATTCAATGACGTCAATCCTAAAAATAAGACTGCCAAATGGGTCTATGCGTGGAATTGCGCTGGACTGCAGTTTAGTAAGGACGAGTCCTCCCTAAAGTCGGCCTCGTAACCTGGACCTATCCTTGTCCCATTCCTTTATCCAGTACAGCTGTTTAACCTTTATAATATTTGGTACTCTTCTATACTACACTGGTGGCCAAAAAGTATGCACCTTCCAAATTTCTATCGGGTTCCAAGTCCCACAGACTGGACATTCGTAGCCAGTTCTTTGTTTTGCTTGTTTTAGAATAACATTCATGACAATCTTTGTGCCAGGTTCAACCAGTGATTCTCCTTCCTCTGTGCTCTTGAAAAAAAATAACCTGTTTACCTTCATCAATGCATAGATTGTACTGTTTTTTGTCTAAAAACTCCAGCAACATCTTATCAGTTGCACTGTTCCTCACTTCAAACATCAATTTGAGAAATCTGTGTATGAACTGTGGAAACAGTCTCATGAGAAGGGGAAAGAACAATCATATTTACCTTTGGATCTGTAGCCATAACTGCTTCACATGAAAACTCATGTCCTATTGCATCTACGATAGTTATGGTGGATTTGATTGTTCGTGGCAGTCCTTCTTGGTTCCCAAAGCCATTCTGGATGGACTCAGAAAGTTCAAGAATAGCGTGCTTCAATTCCATTACGGATAAAGCCTGAGACATGGTCAGGACACAAACACTGCTTGGAATGTGAGTGTTACGGGTTACCGTATATCCTGTCAACCAGTGTCAAGGCGTATTGGACATTCTCATGGCACTGTTGCAAAGCTTGCACAATTAGTATCAGTCGCAAGATTGATCCTCGGCCGATCATGCAATTTTCCCAGGGAGGAGGAGGAGGAGGAGGAACCGGCACCGGGGAATCTCATGTGTGGCTAACAATTCCCTGTAAACATTGTAAATAATTGCCAATTCACGAAACGATGACACTTACTCGTGTAGGTAATTCCAATTTTCATCCTGTCCAGCAGTTGGTGTGTGCTTAATCCGACGAAGAAGGCTGCATAGCTTATGCATCGACAGTACAATTTCCGCCTTGTTATCAGTGCTTCGCTGAAATTGGTTTACCACCAATCATTTTCATTACACATCGAAAATGTTTGAGACTGACCTCAATAGCTTCTAGGATTTCCAGAACGGCACCAATAGTACCCTTTATAATTGTTCCGACCCCTGGAACAGCTTCGGCAGCAGCGGCTGTAACCTTCAAGCCAACCTTGGTGCATCCGGTAATTAGTTGGCGGCTCGAGACATCACCACGGGAGGATCCTGCCTGTAGGACGGGCGGAGAAATACTTGTCGGTGAAGCAGACGATCTAGTAATAAGGTAAGCTCTTTACAGCGAATAACTGACCGAGAAATTACGACTTGTTCTCCCCGCCATTGGTAATGCTAACACTTGCGGTTATACTAGAATCAGACGTCGATATGTTGGATGCTCTGGTGAGAGGATCAGCTTCTGGTATAATATGGCTGACTGTGAACTTACGACGACACCTGACCACGGACAACTTTAGGAAGGGTCTTCCTCAAACACTTGACTATCGTTATGAGACCACCCTTGACAGGCTTTTCGGGCCTGCGAGTTCTGTCGGTACTTGGGTTCATGTGGGACATCGCAGATGTGGTGAGGTTTGACGGCTGAAGGTATGATTGCTGAGAGGAGGAGGAAGAGGAAGAGAAAGAGGGGAATCAGAAACCTGATGTGTTTGTTCAGAGTCAGCCCCGAGGTGGTCAGCTGTTACAAGGCTGTTATACATCTGTAAAAACGACATTCATATTGAGATTGCTATGTCCTTATTATGAACTAGGGCAATCTTCTGTGGAATGCTCATCACTTGTGCTGTATCAAAAGCTATAGCTAATATATCCTGATATATCCAAAGTTCAAGCCTTTTGACCTCTAGAATCATGAATGTGAATATAAACAGAGCAAAGGTTTAAAGCTATGACAGGACAGCTTTGATCAACCTGAGTCACTTGTAAACACAGCACTGGGTGCAACAACCTGTAAGTCTTTGGAAAACTTACACAGTAATTATGAATTGCCTTATGTGTCTGTAATTCTAGTGTGATGATTTACAGTGAGAGTTTGCCCACATATAAAGTCACCTTGTAAGCTCCCAATTCATAATAACGTCACTGCGATTCCCATCGAGTTACAGCTTCTTGCACAGGATAAACGCTCCATAGAATATAGTGTACAGATTTTTTAATCATAACAGTTTGAATTTTGAAGTGTTGAGGCATGAGGACATAAGTATACGATGTGAGAAGATATGAATGAGAATAAGCAATGAGAATGAAAATGTTAAACATTACAAGGAAAAAAGAAAAAAAGTGGAGAGAAGGGAATAATCATTTAGTAGCTAATATAGCTATAGGAAACAAAGGGGTAGTGTAACGACGATCTGGATCCCGAGCCAACAGATAGACAAACAGAAAGCAAGTCAGAATAAGTACTTGATACTAGCTCTAGTAGTAACAAAAACACAACCAAAGGAAGTTGAGATAACACACAAAGGCGTAGAAAAAAAACAAACTCGAAGGAAGAGTACGAACGCTGAAAGATGCGAATAGAAACATTAAGTATAGGGTGACCTATAAACATAGATAGATTTATATGACAGTTACAAACACCGAATATTCCAAAGTAAAACCCGTGTTAAAAAACAGAGAAAGCCAACACGACATGGCATGGCTTAAAGAGGTAGGGAGTGGGGCCCAGAAGCATGAGGGCAGAGGAGAGATCGATAATGGGAGAAGGAAGAGGGGACACACAGACCCGACTCGGGACGACTTAACGCAGGGAATGGGATGGATGGACTCCAAGGCAAGACAAGGGTCAAAAGAGCGAAAGAAGAACGCTAAAAAGACTGTCGCTCTGCTGTGTTCTGTTGGTTTTCCTTCGTTTGTCTCCGTATCCGCCTCCACCCCAATACCCCAAGCCTGGCCTAGTCTGGCCAAGCAGTCTACTCGTTCCACGAGTCCCAGAGTCTGAACGAAACCCAAACTCCCGACTCCGAACACAACATGTTTCCCTTCGCCGGCGAAAGATGATATGTTATGCTGTCGTTCTTCTCTTCTCTTCCCGTTCCTTCCCTTCCTTCTTTCGACACGACCCAAGATTATACTTCATACACACTCCCTCCCCTTCAACATCTCCGATCCGCTTCCCTCTCTCTCTCTCTCCTCCTAGTAGATCCTGTAGCATGATCAACGAGACCACTTCCCTCATTCCAGACTTTATCGAATGCGCCCTCGAAGCGGTAGATGGTGACTTTGGCCAGCGAGGTCCCAAATGCACCAACGACCGAAGGTGATATTAAAAATGAATGACACGGACGCCCTTCTGCTGAGTCCATGCAAGCATCTCAGAGAGTTTGATAGCAAATGCGGCAACCCTACACCAGTTCCAGTCGTAAACGAACTAAAAGGAAGCGTAGAAGTAGATAAGAGATTGGTGTAGGAGAGGAAGGAGAGGTGTTTCGTCGATGCTGAATCTGATCCCGAGCCCGAGGTGGTAGAAAATAGAGAGGATAGAAGTAAGGAGGAAAAGACTGACAAGCTCATCCACTCATTACAGGAGACTCAGCCCACCGCCGTAGGTCTTTGCAGTTGTTGTCAAGAAAAGCCTAAAGGAACGTCTTCCTTCCATACTCGGCGTCCCAGCCCGATTCGTCTCCCTACTCCCACTGCCATCTCTACTGTCACTCTGCGACGCAAGCGAGGGATAGACACAAGTAGTTTGACTTTGGGGTTTCGACACCGAGTTAATGCGCTCCAACGACAGGAGAACCTGAGCTTGAGTCTACGGTAGCTTAGTAGTAGTAGAAAAGTGGTGTAACGCCATATTCGGTGAATTCGAAGTCGAAGCAAAGTTGGTATTCGCATTCAGTGGGGGAGTTGAGCGTAGAGGTGGATACCCTCCGTTGCTGGTCTACCACTTGATGCAGACTCTCCATCGCTGAGAAGGAGACTCCATCCTATTAGCAAGACTCGGACTACGGACTCGGACTCCTACTGCCAGGTACTCGAGCTGTAACGTAGCCGAACCCTCCCAATCCAGTGCCCGAGTTCGAAGAACTATATCCCGACCCCGCCATTGTAAGAAAATGGGCTCCTAGAAAAAACAGGTACAGGTGCCTCCATGCTACCACCCTCAGGCCTGCAACGAAGCTGGTAGCTAACGCAGTACAATCGGGCACAGACGGAACGAACTGTTCGATAGCGGCTGTTATTTGTGCATGAGGAATTCGTGCTGGTGTTAAAGTCGACCCTTAAGAGGAGATAGAGGATGGGTTGGAGACGGAGTGAGGGATTTTGTTGACGTGGAAATTAGAGCGTCTGAAGAGAAGAAGGATGAGGAAGAAGGACAAGAGGCGGTATGGATGCAAGGGGTTCATGTCCCATTCGAAAATTGCAGAAGAGGAACAGGGGTGTACGGATATTGGGCTGCTGGGAATACTCGAAGGACTCCCGCTGCCTAGTCTTCCACTGGTGGTTTGCAAATGAGCAGAGACACATCGACTGTCATGTCTCCAATAGACATCATGTGCCTGAGGTTGGACGGAGTATGTTGTATGATGAGCGGCATGGGAACCATTGCTGTCATTGGAGAGGAAGACGTCTTGCGTGGCGAGCTTGGTTTGGGGTTTACAGAGCACGAAGACAAAGTGAAAGAAGATGTTGTTGGGGAACGAGAAGGAGAGGACATCAGAGGAGAGCTGGAGAAACTGAAAATGACTTTAGTAAAGAAAATACAGGGATTTCTGAGAACAGGCACGAATATTGAAATATTGACATGCCAGTCGCACCCGGCATGTGAAGAAAGCCTCTTGTTCAACGACACAGAGCGCTTTGCGTCTTCAGAGGTGTTTTGTTAGTTTCATCCTGAATTTATTCGTGATCTGATGGATGTTTATGCGATATCCCATACTGTCATGAGAAACGCTAAATCGGAGGGCTCAACCGTTGGAAAACGGAAGACATAGTAAGTGACCTCTGTTGGTTGGCCGATGCAAAATATTCCTGTAGGCCTGTCTTGGGTGACACTGAGTTCGAAAAAAGCGTCTGCTTTGATAATTCGAGGCGCCGGCACGCGGCAGGGCCCGCTACTCGGTGGTGTATTAGAGCATATCAGAAACCGCTTTCGGCGGTATACGCTTAAGAAAAATCTTTAAGCGACAAAAATCCCACACAGCACGTGATAGGTCAAGCTGCTCATCGTTGTCGTCGTCTTCTCGACCCCGACTCCTCTTTTCTTCCCGCACACTACTGAATTACCAGCTATCTTTACTAACTTTTTAATCTTAATTAGGTTGCGTATTTTCCAAGTTGACGTTACAGTAGAAAGAGCAATATTGATGTCGTGTCGTGCACCGTAGTAGCGGTTTGATGATGTCATATTTAACCGAAAATGAGTCGGAGTACTCCGAAAATCGTAAAAAACGCGTTTCTGATATGCTCTATTATCAGCAAATTGTACATTTTGATGATAAGCCAAGAATATTTCCTCAAAGCCATGACCCATTGAAGGTCTGACATGCCTGAACATATAAATCACTCACAATTCAGACACGGCTCTCCTGGCCCAGTACTCAATGTCTTGCCAGTGGTACTTAAGGAGAGTATTGCAATAGCTGTTTAGAGAAGTGAGCGGAATTTTGGGGTAAAGAAAAACTTACAGCACTGATATAGGAATGTAAAGACCAATAGGTATTCGGAATGTTTTGCCATTCGTGAATGTCTTTTTCATAACAGTTGATCATATTGGTAACTTCGGAGACTGTACACCGCAATTGTGAGGATGGCTGTCCATAATCCCATCCCGACGGAGTAAATGATCAAGCAGAATATTATGATGGGAAAGACAGAAGCTTTTAAAGCTCCAACACTCCTTTCTAACTGCCATTCGGTCTTTTCATCCTTAGCAATAATCATTCTACATAAGAAATCCTAAACATTTACACTGTAGGCCGACGAAAAATCATGATTGCCAGCTTATATATGTGTCCTCGTTAAATTAAGAATAGAGCGAGCTATACCATGTATGTGTTCCTTTCACCCTTCCACACCCAGCAAGATCGCTCAACATGACGTCCTCTTCAATCTATACACACATAAAGGGCGCAGTAAGTCAGTTAGTTCATTTTAATGTGAGTCCATTCCGCAACAGATGGATCCTGCATAAACAACGGTGATGACAACGCACGTCCAGGAGCAGGACTATACGTAGAAAAAGAACACCCGTTAAACAGATCTGCAAAGTTACCACTTTACCTGGGACAATCAAACCAAACCGGAGAACTAACAGCGGTAAAGATAGCAGCGGAACTAGTGGACAGAAACCTAGAACTGAGAATTGAAACTGACTCTAAATATGTAATAACCCTACTCACCTCAAAACAACGAAATCAAAGAGAAAACGATGGATATATTGGCACAGCAAACAAGGCACTACTGCGGGGCATGATCGCAAGTCTCCGGAGAAGACAATATAAAACTTACTTTAAATGGGTGAAAGGACACGATGGGCACGAGCGGAATGAAGGTGCAGATGAGATGGCTCGAAAAGCAGTAACAAAGGATAAAGCAAGCCCAATACACCTTTCGGTGGCACCGACCTTGCTTGCAACAGGTGCCAAGCTAAGTACGATGACACAGGACCTGGCATATAAAGCCAGCCAGGAATGGAGCCCTATAGCAGCCAAACGGCAACGAACAAACCGAAACATCTTAGCAATAAAAGACATGAATCCGAATGTGTTCAAGCGGTAATTACTGAAGTAGCTTCAGCTTGGTTCGAAGACATTTTTAATACAGGTACGCACATCGACACAAAAATAAGTGGTTTATCAATAGAAACACTCCGTTGCATAATGCCTGTTTTTTTTTCTCAGCTTTATGGCGTCTTTGACATATCATCTGAACGAAATGAACGTACGGGTGGGATCTGTAGCCGGGTTCGAGGAAGCACTGCAATAAATCCATTCAGACGCAGTACTTGAGCAGTGTTAGATATGAGTTACCCCGTGGTGTAAGCACCTTTCGAAAATTCGATCAATTTTTTTAGCATTGACAATTAGCTGGAGATGGCACTCACCTCCCTAAAGCCCAAGCAATGCCATTTAAAAGTATTAGTATGCGGCTGTTCCCTTTTTACGACTGGTGAATATCTTGAACACCTACGTGAACCCAGATTAGAACTGGAAGTCCTGCATCTGTGGTGGTATTCTGAGGTCGCCAGATCATCTATCCACACATTTCAAATTGAAAGAAACGGTAAGTAAATCTTACCCGACGACCCTCTTACGGAGATTCCTGATAGGCACCGCCGCAGTCAGTGTGAGTAGAGCCATTTTGCTTACATTCAGAAAGAGACAATCTTCACTGCGCGGTGCCCCAAGATCAGAAGCTGGTTGAGGGCATGCATTTCCGAACGTAGACGCGACTTTCAGCGTTTCATTGCGTTTCGTAATTGGGATAGGAGCCTTTGGAAAGATATGAGAAGTAGGCCTGAGAATGAGAATTCGAAAAAGAAGTACTAACTCGATGCAGCACGACGGGACAACAAACCATCTGGGGACTAGTTAAAATGCTGCGGGGAAGGAAAAAAAATAACGATACCACCTGAGAACACCCGATCATGGGTGACATCTTGAGCTGTGGGCTCGCAACTGTGAGATCACCTGGGGAAAGCCGCAAGAGACTCCCAGGTGACACGAGACTCTGGAGAATTCTCCAAGCAGAATCAGCCCATCTGATATGGAGATTGCAATGTGAACGGGTTATCGCAAACGATGACCGAGCGTTTTCAAAAGAAGAGGTTAGAAACAGGTGGCTTGATATGATTAACAAGCGGCTCAATTTGGACTGTCAAATGACGAAAGAAAAGTACGGTAAAAAAAGCCCTCCCCAAAAAAATAGTAAAAAAAATGGAGAGGGTTGTTGAGAAATGAGGAAGACCTACCAGACAATTGGACGAACATAAACGGGGTTTTAGTGGGTATGGAGGAGGACCGCCGACGCCGAACAGGCACAAAAGAGAGGTAAGTAGGGGTAAGTACCCGGCGGTCTCCACACATAAGTGCGTAAATGCATTTCCTTGTGAGGACAAACGGTTAAAAACGGATATATGGATCCATGAACTATGACTATGCTTACATCGAGCAAGGACAATGGCCCTTACATCCACCGCGTTAATACACCTCAAGCGATTTTGCGCTTGTTATCACGTCTTCGACAGGGTCTTCGAACTACAGTGTCTGCCCCTGGGGTCTCCTACTATTCCTTACTCGGTGTCGTCTTAGCACTACGACTACCACCAACGGGGATGTCCACGCCTTCGAAAGCCTGCGCCGAGGCCTTATTCAAGGGCATATCTTCTTAAGAACCAACTCACTGGCAGGTTTGCTTGTTACTCATCCTGTTTTTACATGTCGGCGACTGCTTCTACGACGACCCACTGACAGTCTCTCAGTCCTGAGCAGGTAGACTTACCCTTCGATCCATCCGACCTCTCGATCCGATAGTCCGGTCCGATTCCACTTCCCGTCTCCGGTTCTAGCCCCTCCCCTGACTCATACATATCCGTCGGCGACCGTATCACAAGACCTCGTTGACTTGTTTGTAGCGATTTACTGCACTGCCTTAGCTAATTATTCCTCACACCTATATAAGCCTGTACTCTACGTACCTCTACTCCAGTTTTCTTATTGCTTAGACGTAAAGGTCTTCGTAGTAGAGGCTCCTGGGACATTTGTTGTCACAGAAGAGAACAGCAGAATCCAAAGAGTTTTAAAGAGTTTCCCAAGTTTTTCTAAAGTTTCTAAGAAGTCAAGTTTGCCAAGTTTCTTTTCCTTTCAAAGAAGTTCTAGTTTTGTTCCCAAAGAGTTACCCAAGTCGAGCACAGAGCTCAAAGCGATCACTGGATCACCCCAAAAGATTACCTACCACTTTATAACTTTTATCCCCCATCCCCTACTCGTTTTGTTTGCATCGTCGAGCTTGGCTTCGCCGCTCCGATCCCCTTTTCCGTCGTCGCCGCGTTACTGTCTTCGACTCGAGCTTCGTGTCGTTTCCAGTGTCTTCTGTGTGCCCTAGTAGCAGAGTTCCGCCCTCTCACAACAAAAGAACTCGCAAGTTGGGTTGTTGGTTAGGTTTGGTTTGAGAGTAATTCTCGCCGCCGAGCTACACTCAGCGTCTCAAAATTGGAGCCCACACCCGAGGGTTTATTAGTGTGCACATTGGATCTATTGGAGCGATCATCTTGTCGTTGAAAAAGTGTTCGCCGACGTCAAAATTTTGGTCGTCGCAGTTGTTTAAAGATTTCTTCATCATCCTCAGCTTGGATAGTTCCCCTGTCTGGTCGTCTCTCTGACGTAGACGCCTTCCTATCGACGGTTCGAGTTCATCGACGAGTGTTGCAGAAGATCGCAGACGAGACGCAGCGCGCAGACCATCAGGCAGCAGTTGACCAGGCTGTTATACAGTTTGTTCGTCGTACCCAACACAGTATCTTGGGAGGCGAAGACTTTCGAGTTGACGTTGCGTACTATCTACATCGTCGTCTACAGCTACTGAACAATCTAAACGTTGCCCCTCCGCCTCCGACTACCTTCTTCACCGCCGAGGAGTGTACTCCTACTCCACCTCCTACCCCGTTTGAAGACCCTACTCCGACTGACAGCGGATTTATTCCGAGTCGACCCCCTTCTGTTACAAGTACATCAAGCAAATCTAGTACCCCTTTATCCCCTGTGCCCAGCGAATTGTCTGTGGTACCCCCTGTCCTTTTGTCTGTTACCAATCCCGAGTTATCCAATATTCCTTCTTCTACTACCCAAGAAATACCCGGTGCGTCGTCTACAGAAACTCCTGCTTCAACCATGTCTGCCAAACCAGCTATGCCAGTGCCGAAAGGCCAAGGCGCTCCTACCCTCTCTGCAGAAAGTGCTAAAGACCCAGAACTAGTCGTCGAGTACATCGAATCAGTGGAGGCGCTGCTGAATCGTAGCAACATCACCGACGATGCTACGAAGATTGAATGGTTGTTGAGGTACTTAGACCTAGCTGTGAGGAGAATGTGGAAGATGCTGTTTGACCAGTTGAAAACGGAGGTGAAGACGTACCAAGCTTGCAGAGACTTGTTAGCGACGTACTATCCTGAGATCGACGAGGAAGCCCAGAATACCCTTGCCAGGTTTAGGAAGAGTCTCCGAGAATTCAGAGACATCTCCGAGACTGACGAGAGGGGCCTCGGCGTGTATCGGATGTACTTCGACTCTGGAGTGAAGAGACTTCCAGAGGACAAGATCACTGATAGAGAAAAGGGCGAGTTGTTCCTAGAGCGACTCGACTCTGATTTTAGAGCGCGCATCATAGATCGCCTCTTCACTCTAGGAAAAGAGATAAAGAATGAGAAAGGTGGTGTGAAAGACCCAGAGCACATGTATACGACTGAAGACATTATCAAGACTACTCTGGAGCTCGCCTCTGAGGCATAAACCTCAGAGGCGATCCACAGAAGTGTCGATAATGCAACAGTCTACGAGCTCTGGTCATGTCATATCACCTTACTGATGCTTCAGAGCTGTAAACAAAGAGAACATGCGATCTAAGATCCGACCTCAAACAGACTCGGGCTAAGAAACAAAACCACCATTCAATATAATGAACATCTGTTCAAGAAGTCGACGACTCAGCTCCAAGAGACCCGCAAGGATTTCGAAGAGACGACGTAGTCACTGAAACAGTCGTCAGAAAATGTCTGCAGAAATCGTACGGAGGACTAGACCTAAACTTGGCAAAGACAGCTGCCTAGCAGATGTCATGGCAGACGACACTTACCAGGCGCTGACGCTAGACGACTCACTGTTGGTAATAGTCAATCTTATGTGCCCAGTCGATGCCCCAAGTTGCGTCTGCTCAGCATCCCAAACAGAGACATGGTGGAGGCGCTCCAGCGCCACCACAGCCACAGATTCAATGCCGGAAACCAGGGACTACCGTCGGCGAACGAGAATTGCTTGACCTTTTGTGAACAGAAAGGGCATGACTTGGCACAATAGTCTGAAGCTGAATGTCGGAGACTAGCAAAGGTCTTCATGCCAGAAGAAGAGGGAAATTAGATAAGACTGTTAACGGAGATACGACTCCAGCGGCTGGTGAAGAACGGAGTCGGACGCGGAGAGGCAACGTCTAGACAAGTTCAATAGCTGCTAATAACGTACCAGGGAGTCACAGTGACCGTGCAGAGCGTCAATGCTGCGTATACCAGTAGACACCTACCAGATGGAAGAGCTGAGAGGCGCTAAGAGAGAAACAAAGAGAGGCTGCTCAGTATCGACAGGCGCAGGTCAACTCGCAGTGCATGAATGGAGCTGCTGCTTACCAGCCTCTACCTGATCATCCTGGATGCTTGTACCGCAACACACGCCGAGGGAAACCTTGCGAACGGCGTCGGATCAGCGAACGAACAGGCAAAATACAGAGTTAGACGATGCCAGGCACTAGGCGAACGATCCACAGCTTCACCGAGGAAGCATCCGATACACAGTCAAAAGAGAAAGTTGGGTCGAAGCCTCCAGCAAATGTGTTGAGTGGCAGAGCCGACGATAGAGAAGAGGCTGACGGAGTAGAAAAGAAAACCCCATATAAATATAAAATTCCTCAAAAGAAGTTCGATGGTGTAGAGCTGGAACCTACAGTGAATAGGAGAAGAGTACCAGCGGCGCCGTTCCAAGGGGTCAAAGACGTGACTAGTATGGCCAAACCTGGACCTACTGCACGACCTGCGTTCGCTGGAGGAGCTAAAGAGAAAGAAGGGAAGACTGTTCGATTTGAACCCTCGTCTTGGAATACCAATAGGTATAAGACTGGAGGCGACGATGAGAACTTCTCTTCGATGAACAAGTGGTCAAAGAGTTACACACCTGCGTACCATACTAAAGCGGAAATAGAGGACGAAGCCATCGTAGACAAGATGGTGGAGAAGATTCTTTCTGCGGAGGTGGGAACGACAGTCAATGACTTGATGGCAGTGTCGAAGACTGTTAGAGAAGGTGTTCGAAGAAAGTTGACGATGAGAAGAGTGCCCGCAACTCAGCAGAACTTGCTGAGCAGGGTATTCGACTTTGTGGAGGAAGCTACGATGGTAGTTGCGAGCGAAGCAATAGTCGGTGATGCAGGAGAAGAAGTCGGAGCCCCTGTTCCAGAGGTTACCCCTATTCCTCCTGAAGAGTCCGAGGATGTTTCAGATAAAAAGAACGACGTCTCTGAGGAGGACCCAACCTCAGATGAGTCAATTGAGAACGCAGAAGAGTCAGGAGTCGAAGACGTGCTGGCGGTGAACGAGCTGGCGGCGATTGAGATTCCATGGTCGGAATGTAGTGGACCATTGGTTCCTCAGGAGTCTGCTCAAGTTTACTTCCAAAGCGGCGACCCTGTCTTGCAATATCTAGAGACGCTGAAAGATGGAGAGAAGCCTCGGCGAGTAGTTGTGGCAAGAGAATCCGAGTCCTTGAGAACAATCTATCCAGTAGTAGGAGGCCGAGGACGCGTTGAGTGCTTGCATGACTCTGGCTCACAGGGGGTATCTACTTCCAAAGCAAGAGCTATGGAGTTAGGACTTAGCTGGGACCCCTCTGTGGT